>JAOUQZ010000029.1:3040030-3061591 GCA_028564935.1 Neosilurus hyrtlii | reverse complement strand
CCCCCCGGTCTCCTTCATTCCCCCTTGATCCAGATATTCAGCCGGGTGACCTTTAAAACAATGGTCAAATGTAAATTTAGCAAGTACCAAACACACATTGTTTTGGATGGATTTCACTGTTGAAGACATGTGACTGGCTGCCAGGACCGTTTATACACCGTAGAAAAGAGTACGCGTGTATAGTAGCATTTGTGGTTCAGTAACCGTGTGCTCGTACCCTTTCCAAACACCCATTAATCACTCCTGCAACAACAATATCCAGCCAGTGTTTTACTCCATGGAACCAATGATAAGAAAATAAAGGCATTCTTCATTTGAACAGCTTTGTTTGAGACTCTTTCGGAAGTTTGGGCTGGACTCGATAACACAGCGCTAATGTAATTAACCCTTATTGTTATTGATAGCACATCAGATAGTCTTCTGCATCGATAACTTTGTATATTCAGTCATGGAGGCTGTCGTTGTACATGTCAAGATGAGCCGGCAAAATAATTTATTTTAGGGGTTTATTTATATTTTACGTTTTGTTATGGATGAAGTTGTTGGCAACATACAGTAATCCAAATGATTAGAACATATTTTGGGTCATGCTGCATATTGAAACAAGATTAAATGTAATATTTTTGAATAGTAAGCATTATACATCCATCCTTCAATTTGCCGGACCACTTAATCCTACTAGGGTCACAGGGTGGACGGAGCCTATCTCAGCCGACTCTGTTCCAAGGCACCCTGAACAGCTCGCACAGTCCATTCCCACTCACACCTAGGGGCAATTTGGAAAGGTTAATTAGCCTAACCTGCATGTCTGGCCTGTAGGAGGAAACCCATGCAAGCACAGAGAGAACAAACTTCCTAGAGAAAAGCCTTTGCTGAGTCCAGGACTTGAACCCAGGACCATCCTGCTGTGAGGCGGATGTACTTACCATTACTCCACCATGCTGCCCAGTTCCATATTGCTTCTGAATAAATCAAACATGAAGCAGGGGCCCCGTTTCTGGATGAAATCCTATTTAAGTCCTGTTTACCTACGTCGTTGCTCTGACTGATGAGATGCGATCCTTATTGATGAGATCTATTTTTCTTTTTTAAGGGTGAATCTGTGGCGTAGTCTGTACCACATTCACCTCACAGTAAGAAGGTCCTGGGTTCGAGTCCCGGGCTTGGCAAGGGCATTTTTGTGTGGAGATTATATGTTCTCTCCGTGCTTGCATGGGTTTCCTCTGGGTACAGTGTTTTCCTCCTACAGTCCAAAAACATGCACAACTGGCTGTTCAAAATTGTCCCAAGGTGTGAGTGTGAATGGTTGTGAGTGTCTTGGTCCTGCTACGGACTGGTGAGCTGTTCATGGTGTACTCTGCCATCGCCCAGAGTCGGCTGAGGTAGGCTCCAGTCTCTCCATGTCCCTAGTAGGATTAAGTGGTTTAAATCAATTCATTTATATTTTATATTATATTTCTAATAATAACAATCCTCGAAGTAAATAGAATTTGTGTTGTTGGTAATCTAATACAAGAACGTCATCCTCCGTATATCTTCTGATTAGCACTCATTCTGTCCAAACCTCTCTTTATCTAATCAGCAACTCCCTCGTTAGAATTGTCACAGATCCAGATGTAACTCCTCACAGATGTGCTGTAACCTCGAGTGGAATGTTTATCACACACAAAAAAACTCCATTTAACATCTGTCTCTGACAGCCTATCAAGTAAAAGACACATAAGCATGTAAACCCTAGTATCTGCGAGCCGACTTGTACGCCTGTTCAATTATGCAACACAGGTCTGGGGATGGGGCCGCGAGCGTGATTCTGCATTGAGTATGTTCCTGGATTTCATTTCCGTTTAATTATAATTGCAGAACTGTGAAAGAACGGGACGGGATTCAGCAGTTTGACGGCTCTTAAAACTCGACCAAGCTGTTAAGAGCCTTGGGGGGATTTGGCAGGCTTCAGGGATAATTAGTAGTCAGAGGGAGCCACTTTAATGTCCCGTTATCTCACCATGTTTATGTATCTATTGTCTACTAGACAATAAACAGACACAAAGAATACATAACGCTCCATGCATAGTGACTGATTCCTTCCTAAAAATGAGGCTCTGCTCTCTCCTTCCTTGTGTGTGTGTGTGTGTGTGTGTGTGTGTGTGTGTGTGTGTATGTGTGAGTGAGTTAAAGTTAAACCCCCCACACCCCTTTTGCATAGATCTTTAGCACCGGACTATTCCTGCCACAACAATAGCTGGGCGAGGTTTCCCTCTTTGCAAAACTAGTAACTTTCCAAAACTCTTCAGAGCCCCGGCAAACTGATTAAACCAACAATAAACCAGATTTTGGTATTTGTATTTGGTATTTAATCACAAACGTACTGACTTGCTGCATTTGCAGTCACATGGCTTCCTGGGTATCGAGCAGGAAGTGCAGAGTGATCTCCTTGTCCAGTGCTTTATTTATTTATTTATTTAATATCTCCCTCATACCAGATTTAATACGCCATACACAACAAGCTATACCCAACAAACCATACTCAATGAGCCATACCCAACTATCTGTACCCATCAATAGATATTCAATAAGCCACAGCCAAAAATCCATACGCATTAAGCCATACCCAACAAGCTATACTCAATATAGCTATACTCGCCATACACAATGAGCCATACCCAACAAGTTATACCCAGGGAGTCACACCCAATGAGCATTACTCAATAAGCCATACCCAACAAGCTATACCGAATAAGCCATACTCAACGAGCCATACCCAACAATCTGTACCCAACAAACCATACTCAATAAGCCATACTATACTCAATGAGCCATACGCAAGAAACCATACCCAATGAGCGATGTCCAATGAGCCACACCCAACAATTCATTCTCAATAAGCCATACTTAATAAGTCATACTTAGCCATACTCAGTGAGCCACACCCAACAACTCATGCACAATAAGCCATACCATATTAGCCATACTCAACAGGCCATATCAAGCCCATTAGGCTATACTCAGTAAGCCATACCCAGTACGCCATAACCAATAAGCCATACCAAATTGGCAATAAACGATAAGCCATAACCAACAAGCCATACCCAACTAGCCATACTCAAAAAGCCATACCCAACTAGCCATACTCAAAAAGCCATACCCTACTAGCCATAAACAAATAAGCCATACCCAATGAGCCAAACCCAACAAGCCATATCGAATAAACTATACTCAGTAAACCACAACCAATAAGCCATACCCAATTAGCTATAATAAATCAGCTATACCCAATAAGTCATACCCAAGAAGCTGTGCTCAGTAACACAGCCTCAACAAGTAATATTTTAAGCATGTGGTTTCCATGAACGATCTGAGGAAACACATCTGTTTGAGATTTCCAGAGTGTCTGCCCATCCTAACAACATCAAAACACATCAAGGCCGAGCATGATTATAACGTCTGCTATCAGGAGAACGTGTTTCCTCTCTACCCCGTGGATTCTGGAGTAGGTGGAGAAGGTTTACTTTTAATAGAAACACAGCAAAAGACTTTTTGATCAGCGTTTTAATTTTGTTTTAAATTATTACATTTTTTCTTATTGATGCTGCTGGCTGGCTCTATTTCCTTGAGCTCCTAAATGGAGTGAGTGGATTATGACAGAGAAGACAGGGAGTTCGGAGCTGATGAATGCATGATCGCTTGGTGTTTTAAACTGGGACTCTGTTCAACATTGTAATTGGAGGGGTGTATAGCTTATTAAATTGGTTAAAGTTAAAACCCGGGGCTCATTTTAAAAGCGAAAAAATTAGAAAATTATAAGAAAGACGTTTACATGCATAAATCTGTTTAGAATATCTTTAAAAGAAACTGATAAGTCCTTGATATTAATCGCACAGCATATACTATTAATAAACACTTGCATATATACAAATAAGCGGTACAGTGTATGGTAAGTCATATTGGTTAACACATCTGCCTCACAGTAAGTGTTTGAGGTTTCCTGGGTTCGAGTCGCAGGCTCGGCGAGGGCGTTTCTGTGTGGAGTTTGCATGTTCTTCCCGTGCTTGCGGTTTCCTTCCACAGTCCAAAGACATGCACATTGTGTGTGTGTTGGCCCTGTGATGGACTGGCGAGTTGTTCAGGGTGTACCCCAACTTCACCCAGTGTTGGCTGAGATACACTCCAACCTCCTGTAACCCTCTTTTTTTTAAGCTTAAAGGATTAAGTAGTTCAGCAAATGAATACCAATGCAGATTGAACTGTATTATAGTAGGAGAGTTTAAAAGCTGCTGTGGGGCCTTCAGTTGATGTGCCAACCTCTTCGCTTGCAATCCTCTTCTCCCTGTTCATCCTCCTCCAGTTAGGAAATCTACAGTGTAACCCAGCTGTAGGTCGGATTGTGTAGAGCCTTTACTTCCAGCTCAGACACCGGCCCAGTGGGAATGACTGGAATGAAGCAAACGTTCCTAGCATCCAGCAGCAGTCCTGCTGATCCCTTCAAACATGGCTTCTCCAATTTTGTTTGCGGTTTCCTTTAACTGGAAAACTAATTCCACGATTCCCTGAGTACTGATTTGTTTCATGGACATTATTTTATTGTTTGGGATAACATTTCTTTTCAGTAGAACCATAAAGTTTTTTGTGTTTTAATATTCTTTAACTTTCTGATATAGGGATCAAACCCATTCCAATAAATAAACCAAAACTCATTCATTGATTCATCTTCTAAGCCGCGTAATCCTAATCAGGGTTGCGGGGAGGCTGGTGCCCATCTTACCTGACTCTGGGCGAAGGTGGGGTACACCCTGAACAGCTCACAAGGCCACTGCAGGGCAACACAAGCCAATCAGCCTACTGTGCATGTTTTGGACTGTGGGAAGAAACCGGAGTACCTGGAGGAAACCCATGCAAGCATGTGGAAAACATTCAAACTCCACACAGAAACGCCTCAAGCCAGTCAATCAAACCCGGTAACTTCTTGCTGTGACGAAAACGTGCTAACTACTGTGCGATCTTGCCGTCTTAACCAAACCCAACACGTTACAATAACTTTTTTGTTTAAGAACATTTTTTGGGGAGGGTGGAGCCTGTTTGGTCCGACTCTGCGAAGTTGGGGTACACCCTGAACAGCTCGCCAGTCCATCACAGGGTAACACACACACAACCATTCACACCTAGTGACAATTTGGAACAGCCACTTAGCCTAATGAGCATGTCTTTGGCGTATGGGAGAAAACCAGAGTACTCGGAGGAAACCCTTATGGTTGAATGAACATGGTTTCACAGATTCTCTCTTAAGGATGATGAAGTAGGGTACACCCAGAACAGCTTTCAAATCCATTGCAGGGCCAATGCACGTCTTTGGACTGTTGGAGGAAACCAGAGTAACCGAAGGAAACCCACACACACACACACAAGGAGAACATGCAGACTCCACACTAAAATGCCCTTGCCGAGGATCTTCTTGATGTGAGGCGGACGTGCTAACCACTACGTCACTGTTCCGCCCACAGTCACATCTATGATTACTAAAAGCACAAAGACAAACTAAAGCAAAAAGTCTATTCCATCATCACCATACATAAATAGACCGTAGCTTTACACACATTATTCTTGATTGGGGCTTAAAGAGTTAAATATCCACTGGCGACCCTAAGTCCTGATTATAGCTTCAGGATTTGGCCAGTGGATGGGATTGTAAAGACTTTTATAGCACCTTATCAGTTGCCAGACCACAGCGAGTCGCCTGGGGGGGTTGCATGCGGTTCATCGAGTCAATAAATCAGATAAACTGGGTGCTTTACTACCCACTATCCTCCTCTCTAGAGATGACCCATGATCCTTCCCAGGAATCTTTATTTGCTCTGGATGTCTTTGTCCTGGAAACTAACGTTCGTATTTGTGGCTTTACTTGTACCATCAATTTTAACCCTGGAAAGCTGGAATGATATTTAAGAATAGTTCAGAAGTCAATAAGCCAGACAGATTTGGTGTCATCAGTTTGCTTATTTGACTTCATAGTGTATAGCAACAAGGCTAGTTTTGTTAATACATTGTCAAAGGTAACAAGCCAAATTCTTTAAGATGTGAACATAAATCCTTTGAAACTCCTTCACCCAAAAACTGTCATCAGAGCTATTTTTAACATGTAAATTTAATGTAAGTTATTTCAGATATAGACATGGTCTTGTTTAGCTTTAAAAATGTATTATTGATCTTCTTTAATGCATGTAAGACCCTGTGAATGAATTATACAGTTAGATCTACCATCATCTGATTCAAGAATTTAACTGCGATGATATATAAATATGTGCATTGGTAATTGTGTCTCAGGCAGCGCTCTGGACATCTCTGACGTGACGCTGATAAACCCAGATCCTGTAGTGTCCTCAGCTGACGCGTCTCTTCTGTGTGTGAGCAACGACTGGACGTCACCCGGTCGAACATCGCTCACTCTGGGCCACGAGTTCCCTCCACCCCAGCAAAACCAGCTCAGTTCCACAGCAGATAAGACATATCGCTCTGCAGCCAGAGTCTCCTGGAGGACACGCAGTGACATATTCGGGGCTTTCTATTGTGAAGTCAAAAATGCGGACAGTGGCAAGGTGTACACGTACAAAATGCTAAGTGAAGGTCAGTATGCTGGTGAGCCTGATTCAACTCACATATATCGGTTTATTTGAATAAACGCTCATATGGGTGAAACCATGTATTAGAAACATCACTAAAGTTTAACATTAAGGCTAGATGGTTATCTTATAGCTGTAATGGTAACTGTATTCATTTTAGAAAATGAGTTTATATCACCAGCCAAAAAATTACCTCTACAGTTTCTGCGTATACATTTGGGTCCATATGGATTGTCATCAGCAGGAGGGGCTTCTAAGATGAGAACTCCAACCTGTAGTAGCACGATAGGGTGGATTACAAGATTCAGAAAGCAAAAGATTCAGGGTCATTGGTATCTCAGAAGTAGCATGTGTACCTCAACAAAAATGGTTAAAGAAGAGAGTTTATCAGTGCCAAGTGCAAACAAGGACTCCGGCATGACTGACTATGGCAGAATAACTAAAAAGAGAGAACCAGAAGGAAGACAGACATGAGGGCACCCTGTTACATACAGTAATCAGCCACTCCACTGTCGACGAACCTGGGTGAGCATGTGAGAGTGAAGAAGTGATGGCATCCAGCCATCCCAGTTTGCCAGAACTCTGTATGCCTTGTTATAATATATATATATATATATATATATATATATATATATATATATATATATATATATATATATAGTTATATTAATTTTAAAAGAGCAGCAATTAGCTGATTATTTTTGTGAAGGATTTTGGAACTGAATATATGTATAGCTTGTTTGCAGAAATAAATCCATGTATTTTTAAAAAACAAAAACTGACATCAGGGAGATTAATTTGATCCAGAAAATGATCTCACTCAGCAATCGAAATGATTCCATTCCAGTTCAGCTTTTATTTATTTTCGTTCTATAAACCAATTGTCACAATCTTGTCCACAAGTAAGCTATGCTTAACATTTCCAAAGATGTTCTTCTTCTTTTTTCTAACGAAACTGGAATGTGAAAATAAATAGGCATGTCCTGGTTCACATCCAACATCATGTTCCCAAATTGCCCAATTCGGAGTACTTTTTAATTCCTGATCCAATATATTGTTCTTAGCCCCCCAAGTGGCATTTATGAGAACATCTCTGACTGGGGGGTTGGAGGAGGAAGGTGCTGTTGGCCGTGGTGGTGGAGTGTTTGGGTTGGGTTGGTTTATGAAATCTTTCGTGCAGGGGGTTTGGATTTTGGAATTCCTGGCAGAAAGCACCTCTTTGTGTAGTCGTTCCTGCTCGTACAGAAAGCACCACGTAGGTTTTGTATATTTTAATAATCTTTCCATTTCTTTATAACAGGAAGCTTTGACATGTTTAGGAATGTTTAACCCCCATTGAAATCTTTTAGCATCGTTTCTTCCCGAGGCACTCACGGTGACGGCCAGCATTGGTGATAATGTGACCATCACGTACATGAGGAAGAAAGTAGCCGAAGAGGACACGATCATCAATAAGGAGGGTATGTGTGAAAACAGGGAAGAAATTTCACAACAGAAGAAAATAAATATTCAGACGGAAAAATCTCACAAGGGAATTTTGATTCTGCATTTAACCCATCCAAAGTGAGCATGTGCGCGTACACACACACACACACACACACACACACAGACTCATAGCAGTGAGCAGCAACACTGAGGTGCTCAGAGAGCAGTTTGGGGTTAGGTACCTTGCTCAATGCCACTTCAGCTGTGTCGGTGGAGGATGAAGAAAGGTGCTGCTTACTTTCCCCCTTATAGCTATTTTTCCTGCTGATTTGGGAATCAAACCTGCAAACTTTTTGTTCCGAACTCACTTCTCTGACTATTAGGGAATGGCTGCCCCCAGTTAGGCTTGTGATGTAGAAATCTGAATAAAGCTCATTAGTTGGATGTGCAACGTCAATTTGCAACAAATTCAACAAAAAGTAGGTCTGTGGTACAGCTTCTGTACCTACTTAATAAGTTTGTACCACTTATCAGAATCAGATTTTACACAAAAAAATGCTCTCCATTCACAATATCACACAATACCTCTGCCAAGGGTGACAAAAAAATGACCCAAAATCCCTATCTCTGGCCAACACTGGCTATGTATATTCACAATCAGAAGCTTTCATGTCGGACCAAGTTACACCTGAATCCAATCCAGATTTAAATTCACCATGGATAATTCAATTTTTTGGAAGTGTGGTACTACAGCAGGTCCAGCAGGGGGCACTGCATGCTTAATTTTGTAAGGCTTGGTAGAGATTTGGGCTCCTTGCTTTCAGATGTTCTACATTTACGCCAAAATGCTAATACGCTGTCTACAAACATCAGATTTGCATTGTCTGAGGCTTGTTTTGGTATCTCACGTAAAAACGTCCACCAGTGTGGCCATAGCCTTACATTATGTTCTAAACATAATGGGACATATAGAACATATAGAAAACACTGTATTCAATATTTATCAGTGTGGACAACCCAAATAAGTGCATGGTGACATTGTGGTTTAATGGTTAGCACTTTTGCCTCACAGCAGGAAGGTCCTGGGTTTGAGTCCCATAGTTGAATTGGGTGTTTCTGTAAGGAGTTTCTGCTTCTATGTTATCCTCCCAGTTTTCTCCTGGTACTCTGGTTTCCTTCCACAGTCCAAAAACCTGCACAATATTCTAACTTGCTATAACAAATTGTTCGTAGGCTCAACGCAGGGTGGCGACCATTGAGTAATACAGTCTATAGTCTCTCTGGTGAAAGGAGAAATGTCTATGGTCCTAGTACGGACTACGGCTCTTAAATAAATGAAAGGTTCTAAGACTAAACCCTGGCCAAAGAACTGTAGACTACACACTGAGAACTGTAACTGACCATGAATCTTATGTTAAAGATAATCTGTAGTGAGTTTTAAAGCTAGTTCGGGGCCTCAAGCGGAGCACTTACTCACACATCAGTGTTTATACACTTCCATATGTTTCTGTGAGCAAATCCAAACACAGTCTAATTTGATTTAAGAATCAGATTCAATGCAAATCCTTTTGTTTATTTGAACTTGTCTCCTTCTCTCACTCTTAAACAGCATTACAGTCTTCTTTCGCACACTCCGTGCCCAAAGGGGACATCATGGATTCTGTCCCTTACCTCATCAGCGACGTGAAGAAGACACACGCAGGACTCTACACTATTCGCTACATGTCAGAAGGCCTGCCAACCTCCGCCATCACGCACCTCATCGTCAGGAGTCAGTACTTTGCTCACTAATGTATACACATGCATCTAGAACATTCTGCAGTGTGTGGTGGTAAAATACTATGTGTGTGTGTGTGTGTGTGTGTGTGTGTGTGTGTGTGTTCAGGCTGTAAGGAGGGCATGTGGGGTTCTGACTGTGCTAAGCAATGCCCAGCCTGCACTAATGGAGGAGTGTGTGATGATAAAACAGGAGAGTGCATCTGTCCACCTGGCTTCAAGGGTCCCACCTGTCAGACAGGTAACACGCATCACTGTTTTTGAAATTTTTAGTCGTTTATAGAAATTCAGCAATTCATGGCTTGGAAATGGCTCAAATTTCCATTTACGGTTTGAAATCATTCTGAGCCTTGCAAAGCCCATGCTGCTGTAGAGTCAGCTGTTTGGTACTTCTCTGGTGGGAATCTGTAAAAACATGTTTAATCAATTGTATGGGTTTCCTCTGGGTACTCCAGTTTCCTCCCACAGTTTAAAGACATTAGGATAATTAGGCTAATTGGCTGTTCCAAATTGCCCGTAGGTGTAAATGTGTTGGCCCTGTGATGAACTGGTGAGCTGTTCAGGGTATACCCTGCCCTCACCCACAGTCGGACCTGTGAAACTAGCAGGATGAAGCAGTTTGGCGGATGGATGGATGGATGGATGGATGGATGCTAATGGAGACTCATCATTGCCTGAAAATGAAAAAACAAACAAACTGACAAACACACAAATACATTCAATTACATATTATAGTGAGAAACAAAACGACTGAAGCTTAAGGATATGTGTGATATTTAGAAAAGCATGTAATGTGCAATATAGGGGTCAGATTACCTTCCCAGAAGCCTCGACACTGAGTACAGAGTAGCAGCCACATCCTTTCAAAACACACCGGCCCATATATAATCAAAAACAACTGAATTCTGGGAAGGTTGAGCTGGCCCCACTGTAATATCTTATCACCATATGGTTCAGCTCCGATTTGAAGACTGTGTGGGGATGTTTTGCAGTGTGTGGTGAGGGCCGTTTCGGGAAAACGTGTAAGGAGCGCTGTATAGACGGAAAGTGTCGCTCTCTGGTGTTCTGCCTTAGAGACCCGTACGGCTGCTCATGTGCCTCTGGCTGGAGGGGTCTTAACTGCAGTGAGGGTAAGGACAATCAGAGTTATTTTATTTTATCATATATATACATATTAATAAAACTTGTCACTGCTCTTGCCTGCAGCTTGTGTACCCGGATACTACGGTGCTGGCTGCAAACTGAAGTGTGTGTGTGACAAGGGTGGGACGTGTGACCGATTCAGAGGGTGTGTGTGTCCCGGGAGACATGGTGCCCAATGTGAGAAAGAAGGTAAGAATTTTTTTTTTTATAATTACATAAATAATAATAAAAATTTTCGATATATTATATAATATATAATAGTGTTAAACTGAATTTGCTAGCATTAACTGTGTTTGTAGATAAATAGATAGCTAGCTAGCTAGCTAGATAGATCAGAGTCAGATGACGAATCAGAGTCCAACGCAAACCGTAAGTTTTCTTTGCCATTTTGATTCTGACATTATCCCATGTTTGTGAGGTGGATATTAAGCAATTATTGAATTATTGAAAGAGAATTTGAATATATGAAATCAGAAGTCTATGATTATTTTATTATTCATGTGAAATATTTTTAAAGTAGACAGTCATGTAAATATGTTGCATGTGCCAGTCATGCAATAGTTGTTCAACTTATCCAGTGGTCACAGTGAAATAATTCAGTTATTCCATGGTAGTGATGCAATACCAAGAATTATTGGATGTTTTTCCACCAATCAGAAACAAGAAAATTCCACGAATGAACAATAATCTTCATTATTCTGAGATATTAATCCAGTCAGATTGCGCTGTTACCATGTAGCATTTAAGAAATGTCAATAGTGTGAATTTTTCATAAATTAAATAAAGTTTAATAAAGTTTCATTTAAGATTTTTTCTTTAGTTCATCATCCAAATATTTTCCCATTGCTTGATGAACTAGAACCTTCATTTTTTTCATTTTTGTTTTCTTTAACCAGACCAAGCTCCAGTCATCATAAGTAGCCTGGCAGATACAGAGCTGAACTCCGAAGCACCATATACCTTCAACTGTTCTGTCCGCGGCCAACCAGCACCTTTACACGGAGAAATCATCCTGCTCAAGCCAGACAAGAGCATCGTATACGTAAGCTCCAATGATCCTTATTCATTTGTAAGCAGCTGTGTGAAATAGGTAAAATTTAGAGCTTTATTTTTCCATACAACAACCGTTCTATTTATTTATCTATTTATTTAGATCCGGAACTGGCAGTGTGAACTGATTACAGTGAAATTCAAGCTTTTTTATATTTTCCTCAAGGCGAAAACAAAGTTATAACACAATTCAACGATGAAATCAGCCCAACATCTCACACAGATTTGGAAAAAAAAGAAAACATGCTGCCATCAGTTCAAATGGTTATTAAGCTCTTTTAGGCCACATAGAACAAGATATTAAGCAGTCAATAAATACATCATTCATTACTGCGGGTGAGACCTACAGACAGGTCACATGACCATTCACATGACAATGATGCAAGAGATTCTCTTCTTTGCTTTCTACTGAAGCTTCTATTAGGGATTTGTCTTGTTTTCGTGTTCAGGCCATGGACACAGAGACAGTGGGGGACCAGAGCACATCTGTCTTCAGGGTGGACAGGATCACGGGGACTGACGGCGGACGCTGGATCTGTCAGGTGAAGACCACCAGCGTTCAGGTGGAGAAAGATTTCATCGTCAGTATTAAAGGTGAGATCTTACTCATACAAAACCTGGGATTTAATGTCAGCAAATTAAAAAAAAGATCTGTAACCTGGACTCATGAATATACACGTAGCCCTTAGCTAACACTTCATTCAAGTCCCCTGTGCTTAAAATCCAGTCTTCAGTCTTTCTGGGTAAGAGAATGTTTTTTGTCCTGGCATATTTTGACCCGTTTCAATGAACTTGATTTATAAATATAAAATATGGTGTCTATTTAATATTATTTAGATCAGTACTGGTCTAATTTTAGTGAATAAAACAATAAAGTTGAGTGAAAAATAACAGATTAACCCATCGACTGTATAAACAATGGACAGCATGCCGTCATTCTGTAATAATGAAGCCTAAATACCTCCACCATAGGCACGTCCAGACCAAACAGTTCTATGAACTCATTATAGAGAACAACCTACTTCTGCACTACACTTGGGAACTACATACTTCCAATGGCTTTTTTTTCTGTTTGCCACCGTACTACCAGCAGGAACCCTAAAGTACAATGAAGATTTTTAGTGAATGAAATGCATTGATTCATGTTTGACCAATCAGCATTCGCTTATTTCTGGAACATTCACTGTACACTTACATCACACACGGAATCTCCCCTAATAAAGTAGGAGCTGAAAAAATTCCCACTCTTACGTCCCGTTTCTGGGAGTCTGGAGCCTATCCCAGCCGTCTCTGGGAGGATACTGGTGTACCCAGAGGAAACCCATGCAAGCACGGGGAGAACATGTAAACTCCTTTCTGCTGTATTTTGATACTTATTATGTAGAATGAGATCTGTGATTAGCAGTTTAACGCATTAGTGATTCTACTTCCTGAGGATCGAACTTTCCAGTGATTCTCGAGGTTTAGCCCAAACTTTTCACCCTGCCCATTCTCTAGTGCTAATCTTAAACAAGATAAAAGGAAATTCTTTCAGATTTTTTTCACCACATCTCAAACAGGCGCCAGACAGGGCTTTATCTCTTTTTTTTGTATTGCTTCTAATGACGTCTTCCTCAACATGACTAGATAACTGATCTGAGCTCAGAGGTCAAAAACCTGATGTTGCTTTGTGTTGCAGTCCCTCCACAGCCCCGGTTCCCGCCTTCCCTGAACAGCAGTGGGCCGTACCATCTTGTAGTGCGACTCAACCAGGATCCGTACACTGGGGATGGACCTGTAACCTCCGTCAATGTGACTTACAGGCAGGCCAATTCGTCCACGTGGGAGACGTTGGAAGGTAGCAGCTTTTTTTTTTCTTTCCCTCGTGGTTTGTTTGCGATTCACATTGTGTCACTATAACAAGCACAGTAAATCTGCGCAGTTCCCTCCCTGGAATATTTCACAACGCAGGTCAGCGGTCAATCTTTCTATTCTATTGTGCGGCGGATTCAAAACAATGTTTAAAAATATCTGTCTGATGAGCGCCACAAATTTTTTCTGATCACTCTAAGATCCGAAATAAATGATGACCACGAAGAACAATGCAAGTGATGTCACGCTTCCCTGATGGTGCTTTTGTTCGCTGAGGAAGACGGGAAACGACCATGAGTTCCAGGACTTATTCAGGAACTGTTTGTTTTTTATGCGCTTTAGATTGTAGATCCAATCCAATCTGTATTTATATACAAAATACAGGGTATAGGGTCAAAATCGGGGACACGGTGCCGCAGTGGTAAGCACGTCCGCCTCACAGCAAGAAGGTCCTGGGCTGAAATCCCGGGCTGTGTGGGGTTTGCATGTTCTCTGCGTGCTTGCGTGGGATTCCTCTGGGTACGCTGGTTTCCTCCCATAGACCCAAAGCATGCACAGTAGGCTAATTGGCTGTTCCAAATCGGCCCTAGGTGTGAGGGTGTGTTGACCTGTGATGGCCTGGTGATCTGTCCACTGTGTATCCCGCCCTCGCCCAGAGTGGGCTGAGATGGGCCCCAGCCTCAATAATTAGGGTTAAGTAGGTTTGAGCAGGATCAAACACAAACAACCTTGGGATTGTCTCTTACCTGAATGAACACAAATCCCCACAGCCACGTTTCAAAATCTAGTAGAAAGCCTTTCGGGAGTGTGATGCTTATTATAATCACAAAATGGGAAAAGAACATTTACGAGCAGTTAGGTGTCCGTATATTTTTGGCTTTATAGTGTACATGTGTGTATCTGTGCTTTACGTGGAATTAGATTTAAGAGATAACAAAAAAAAACATGAAATTCAGATTATTTCAGTATTCAAGCATTGTGTATGTGTGTGTGTGTGTGTGTGTGTGTGTGTGTGTGTGTGTGTGTGTGTGTGTGTAAAGTGTATGGCCCTCAGATAAAGCTGCAGAATCTCTCCCCCATGACGAAGTACATTGTATTTGTGCAGTTAAGTCGGCGTGGACCAGGAGGGACTGGATATCCAGGACCTGAGGCTAGCTTCTTTACACAAAAGCTTGGTAACACACACACACACACACACACACACACACACACACACACACACACACACACACACAACCATATACAAGTAAAAATATTTTAATAACACAGCCACAATCAGTAATAAATACTAAAATAACACAATAAAATTTCTTATAGAATTTCCAACTCACTCATTCACTGAACTGCTTAACCCTACTAGGGTCGCGGGGAGGCTGGAGTCAATTTCAGCTGACTGAGAAGGAAGGGTACACCCTGAACAGTTCGCCAGACCATCACAGGGCAACACACACACAACCATTCACACTCATTTTTAGGGGCAATTTGGAACTGCCAATTAGCCTTATGTGCATGTCTTTGGACTGTGGGAGGAGACCGGAGTGCCCGCAGGAAACCCACACAAGCTTGAGGAGAACATGCAAAGTCCACACAGAAACACCTGAACCAAGCCCGGGACTAGAACCCAGGACCTTCTTACTTTGAAACGGATGTGCACACCACAGCGCCACCGTGCTGCCACCTCTGTCTATCTATCTAGCTATTCATCTGTCTGTCTGTCTGTCTGTCTATCTATCTATCTATCTATCTGTCTGTCTGTCTGTCTGTCTGTCTGTCTGTCTGTCTGACTATCTATCTATCTGTCTGTCTGTTTGCTGTCTGTCTGTCTGTCTATCTATCTATGTATTTGTCTATGTATCTGTCTATCTATCTATCCAATAAAAATTTTGCCATTAACATTGTCCTACACACTATTTACCTATGATGTTTTCTTGTTTATTTTTATAGTAATTTCTCCATCTTTATCTAGTGATATTTATGTAAAATTTCTTTTTAAATTTAGAGTTTAATACTCATTTACTTTAGAGTTAGAGATGATCGACACTCACTTCTCGCTCTCCCTCAGATCTGCTTCTCCCTACAGGGCTGAAACTGACCCCTCTGAATCAGACCTCTCTGACCCTGTCCTGGGATTTTGCCCCTGTTATGGACCTGGCAAAAGACAACTGGAGTTACAAGGTGGAGTGTGAAGAGACGGAGGACGCCGGCAACACATGGCGCTTCCAGCTGCCTCTAAACTCCACCGGAATCCAGCTAAACCAACTGAGACCCAGACACAAGTACAGGTGCAGGGTCAGTCTGAGCAACAGGGCAGCGGGTCACATCTGTCCCACGGTCAGCGCCTGGACCCTCAGCGACGGTAAATTAGAGGCTCATTGTGAATTTGGACCATTGTCTGATAGTCAGAGTAGAAGCGTTTTGATTGCATGTTAGGATCAGAGCCGTTAATAAGCGCAGCGTGGCAGGTAGGAATAAATGATTTATAAATATTATTAAGTCCATTTTTTTGCGGCACGGTGGTGTAGTGGTTAGCATGTTCACCTGACAACAAGAAGGTCCTGGGTTCGATTCCCAAGCTCGGCAAGGGAGTTTTTGTGTGGCGTTTACATGTTCTTCCCACCCAGAGTCTGAGATGAGCTCCAACCTCCCCGTGACCTTAATAGGAATAATCGGCAAATTAATGAGTTTGTATCACATGTACTGTACATGTAATCATAGAACGAAGGGTTCTTCAAGGGCTCACTGGATAATTAAGGGTTCCTATTATTCAAAAATGGGTTCTGATTATTTACTTTGGATACGCCTGATAAAAGAACCATCTCAACCTCCTGTCTCTCCAAACTCCTCCCCTTTTCTCCCAGAACTTCCTCCTGCTCCGTCCGATGTCTCCACCTCCAACATCACCGACTCCTCGGCCCTCATCAGCTGGTCCATCGCCGAGGGTCACTCCGTCTTCAAGGTGATCATCCGCTACCAGGAGGTGGAGGAGACGGTGTACAGCCAGCAGGTGGACCTCGGGGTGCAGCCATTCCAGAATTCCATGCACTTCATGCTGAGAGGACTTAGGGCAGATACTGAGTACCTGCTGGAGCTGTGGAGTATTAATAACATGGGGGAGAGCAAGACGAAGGAGCAGGTCTCTCTGAGGACGTTAACGCCACGTGAGTGTGCCCCACCGCCTCCCCCCACCCCCTCGCCATATAAAGTGCATATGTAGGGTAAATTTCTTGAAAGCAGCTTCATTTTTTTTTTTTTTTTTTTTTGTATTGCAGGTATGTACGGGTTCCGAGCTGATGGAACCATGCTGTTTTATGCCATTTTGGGGTCTGCTGGAATGACCTGTCTCACCATCCTGCTGGCCTTCTGCATCGTGCTCCAGCTCAAGAGAGCCTCGTTTCAGAGACGCATGGTGTGTGTGTGTATGTGTGTGTGTGTGTGTGAGAGAGAAAGAGAGAGAGAGAGAGATCAGAATTATTTACAATTACTATCATTATATATACAGCTCAGTTTAAAAGCTTGTACACCCTCACTCTGACCCCCACCCTCACCCCCACCCTGGGGGTCTATAAGTAAAAAAAAATTCATGATATCGTACGAATTTGTACCTTTGTCATGTATCTGTATTTATTCAGGAATTAATAGTAGGAGTACAGCGTCTGCCATGTTGAAGATTGAAGTAAACCCATAACCTTCCTATCAGACCACTGCCATTACAGTTTCTCACATAAACTCAGCGCTCGCTGTCTGTTTTATCTTTAACGGCAGCATCTCTCATCTCACAGAGAGAGGAACCTGTGGTCCAGTTTAGCTCCGGATCTTTAAACACTCAGAAGAAAGTGACAAGCTCGACGCAGGCTGTGTCCTACCCCATGCTGGAGTGGAGCGACATTAAGTTCCAGGATGTGATCGGAGAGGGAAACTTCGGCCAGGTGCTCAAGGCTCGAATCAAGAAAGACGGCTTGAGGATGGACGCAGCCATCAAGAGGATGAAAGGTCAGGAGTGAAGGAGTAATTTATGTTTCATTTTTTTAAAAGCATTTTGGGCAACTGAACTTATTTTTTCTTAAACTGAAGATGGTGGTGCATCGACAAGGCGTTCGATGAACCAACCTGGAGACCGCAAATTCAAATCCAGGTGGATGCACGCGGCCGAGAGTCTGTGGGAGCTAATTGGCCATGCTCTCACAGGGGTAGGGATGGCATATGTTCACCTCCCTGCCATTCAAAGAGATCACCAGCCAATCATGGGTGTCTTTGAGCTCACATGTACAAGGGGGGCTTGGAGTGTGTTAGGCTGCCCCCAAGTATGGTTGTGTAGCGGTCCGTAAAGATGCAGGTGGCAGCATCACGTGCCACAAGCACGTGCTGCTTCCTGGAGCCCATGGACCTTCTTGCTTTGAGGTGGACGTGCTAACCACTCCGCCACCCTGTCGTCATCTTGTAACTAAAACATGGCCGTAGCTTTTTCTTCATCAAGAAGAAGTGTATGTCTTCATCCCATGTGATTGGTGGTGGAATGTGGCGTTGAGTGCTGGAAGTCCATGCTTGGCACCATGCTGTCTGAATGGGAGATACAAGATTTTAAAAATGTCAGGGACTAAGATGTTAGGTTGTCAGGTAAAAGTATTTTTTAAATATTTCCTCTTCTGTTTCTTAGACTACGCTTCTAAAGATGATCACAGAGACTTTGCGGGTGAACTGGAGGTGCTGTGTAAACTTGGCCATCATCCCAACATCATTAACCTGCTGGGAGCCTGCGAACACCGAGGTGTGTGTCCTTCAGTTTTCAGGTTCTTACTGCTCAACCCTTTACAATTTTCCCATGTTTCCATGTTCCTCTTCATATTTAAAAAAAAATTGTTGACACCTGAACTGTAAGTTCAACTCTTTTACCTAGCTGAGTACTCAGAGAGCGCAAACCTCTGCCAAGCACAGAAATTCCCTGTATAAAAAAAACAAAAACAAATCTCAAAATGTTAAACAATCATTTAAAAAAAATTCTGTGATCCAGAACTCATCCTTAAAATTTACTGCAGCCTTCGTGGTCCAAAGCCCTGCCACTGATCATAAAATTCTGTATGTAACATTTTGCAAATAAAAAGAACCATACAGTAAGTACACAGCACCCCCTGCTGGACCTGCTGTAATACAACTCTTCCAAAAAAACATCATATCTCACAATGTTAAAGAATCTTTTAAACATTCCAGGATCCAGAATTTGATCCGGATCATCTAAAAATTTCTATTTCAGTCTTCCTTGTCCAAAGCCCCGCATGATCTTTCATGAAACTGCTAACAAACCAAAACCATATCCTTCTTGGTGGAGGTAGTAATTACCCCAAAGTTGATGGAGACAATCAGCAGCTGAACTCTTTATTCCTCACAGGTTATTTGTATCTGGCTATTGAATATGCTCCTCACGGCAACCTGCTGGACTTCCTAAGGAAAAGCAGAGTGCTGGAAACCGACCCAGCCTTTGCGATTGCTAACAGTACGGCCTCAACGCTCTCCTCCCAGCAGCTGCTACACTTTGCTGCTGATGTTGCTCGAGGCATGGACTATCTGAGCCAGAAACAGGTCAGCCAGGGAATTCCTTCTCTCTCTCTCTCTCTCTCTCTCTATCTGTGTGTGTGTGTGTATATATATATATATATATATATATATATATATATATATATATATATATATATATATATATATTATAGCACAATATAGTAATATAAAATAACATTCATTCATTCATTACATTACATTTACATTTGCTTGAAGAATTATTCCCATTTTCTGTATATATATGTACTACATGCAACAGTTATTCCACGCCCTCGGGTCAAACATTAACCAATAGCTTGTGAAGCAAAAAGTGGTCAAAAAGAGTGGCTATTAGTCATATACGATGAGAGTGAGTGGAATAACTGTATTATTTTATCTACACTCACAACTGCAATTTGAAAATGTAAAACTTTTTACCATCAAAAACTTTACAGAAGAGCTAAGTAGCTCGACGCTAGCATGAAGCCAAGCCGCTAATAATCACTTCTAGGTTCATCTACGGCATTTGGCAGACACACATCAAGAGCAACTTAGAATTATCATTTTTGCACAACTGAGTGTTAGGGGCCTTGCTCAAGCGCCCGACAGTGGTGGCTGTGGGGATTAAACCGCTGACCTTCGGCTCAGTAGCCCAATACCTTAGCCACTATACTACAACTGCCCTTTAGCACTCTGGCCCTTTAGCAGACCGGTAAAGCCACGTTTGGTGAAGAATATACTCTTATTTTCTGATTCTTTCATTCCACATGTTGTTGGTTTCATGTTGAATCAGTCTGGAATGAACAGCACTTGCGTTATTCATTAGCATAGCATAAGTCTTGACTGCTTCCGTTTTTTCTGTAGTGATGTACGTAGTAATAGGATGTTAAGTGATACTGTAGTACTAGATTAGCCAATCAGAACACACTCATTTCCAGTGGGTAAGGATAGAATTAATATAAATACCATTAGCAAGATTTTCGTTTCACCTTTCTGTAGTGAAGAAAAAAAAATCTGACAAGGGTTTGCAGTGGGTTTCCCCCGGGTACTCTAGTTTCCTGCCCCAGTCCAAAGAACATGTACATTAGGTAAAGTTGCTGTCCCAAATCGCCCCCAAGTGTAAGTGTGAATGGTTGTGTGTGTGTGCTGGCCCTGAGATGGCCTGGCGAGCTGTTTAGGGTGTACCCCACCTTCGTCCAGTGTTGGCTGTGATAGGCGCCGGCCTCCCTGCAACCCTGATAGGATTAAGCTGTATTTCCTGTAACAACTGCCCCTTAGATTTTTACTGTAAGTGAATGTTTTTGTTTAATTTCTCACTGCAGGGGATTATGTCAAGATGCTTGTCAGTGCTAATGACATTTAAGCTACACATGCTGTGAAGAATCATCCGGTTGAGATATTTGTGATCCTTTAATGAGAAGAATTTGTTGTTTGTTGTAGTTCATTCACAGAGATTTAGCAGCCAGAAACATCCTGGTGGGTGAAAACTACGTGGCAAAGATTGCTGATTTCGGGCTTTCGCGAGGACAAGAGGTGTACGTGAAGAAGACCATGGTAGTGTTGTTGTTAGAAACCGGCTATGTTGTGATAATGTTTAAACATCGATACTCATACCACACAGTATAGAATTTAATAAAGAACATATCATCCATCTTTTACCTACAGGGCCGACTACCTGTGCGATGGATGGCTATAGAGTCTCTCAACTACAGCGTCTATACAACCAACAGTGATGTGTAAGATATTCCAGATCCTTCCAGCACAGAAACTAAGAATGATAACAATAATAAAGACCTTTAGTACATGTAGTAAATTTTAAAATTTATTCTATTTTCTCTTACTTTTAGGTGGTCGTACGGCGTGCTTCTCTGGGAGGTGGTGAGTTTAGGTGTGTTCATCGCAGGGCAACACACTAGCACTCATATCCATACCTAGGGGTGATTTGGAACAGACAATTTGCCTAACACGCCAACTCTGGGACTTGAACCCAGGCTGTGACGTGGACCCGCTAACCACTACGCCACCATCACCTCGTGCACATTCACTCACTCACTCACTCATTTGCCGAACTGCAAAACCTATTAGGGTCATGGGGAACAGCCAGTTAACCTGCTGTGCATGTCTTTGGACTGTGGGAGGAAACCGGACAACCTGGAGGAAACCCACGCAAGCACGG
>JAOUQZ010000029.1:3014762-3030138 GCA_028564935.1 Neosilurus hyrtlii | reverse complement strand
GAGAGAGAGAGGGAGAGAGAGAGAGAGAGAGAGAGAGAGAGAGGGAGAGAAGCACAAACACACCCACAGGGGCACACAGAGGGACATGAGAGAGAGACACACACAGGGATACACAGGGACATGAAGAGAGAGAGAGAAAAGAGAGAAAGAGACGCACACAGACAAACACACACAGGGATAAACAGGAAATTGGAGAGAGAGAGAGAGAAAGAGAGAGAGAGACACACACACACAGGGATAAACATGGACATGAAGAGAGAGAGAAACACACACTCGCACACACCGGGACACAGAAATAGAGATAGAGAGAGAGAGAGAGAGAGAGAGAGAGAGAGAGAGCAAACACGCACTCGCACACAAAAACAAAGGGACATAGAGGAACATTAAAGGAGATATACACAATAGCACACACACACGAAGAGACATACACATGCACACACACTAGAGTTCTTAATACCCATCATTTAAAGCCTATCCTACTGCAATGCACTGTGGGATGTCAAGCGTGTTTTTGTTATTGAACTGTTTTGAATGCTACACTTTCAGACGGATTCAGCGTCCTGATAGGCTCTTCTTATTCAGCAAGGCTGTACCGACCCTGGGTTCTCTCACAAGGAGAGCCTGATGAAGTGAAGAAAGTCGTCATTGTTTCCAGCACTCACAAGCAGGAGGTCTGGTCTCATACGTGAGAGCTGCAGGGAAGCAAGGCCGAGGCGGATGTGTGATGTAAGCAGAGTGCAGGAGTGATGCAATAATCCACGCATTTCAGGAGGGGTGCACTGTGAAATATTTAATAATGCAGCCTTGGAGTAGAAGTGGGTTTATAATCACTAAATATAACAAATTATTTCATTTCGTGCAGTCACAGGACACGTGTGTGTGAGCGCGTGTAGTGAATAGCTGGTGTTGAAGAGGAATGAACAGTAGAGGGCGGTAGTGATCCTCAAACCAGGAGAATCTGGTTCCATGGTAAACATCCTGTTTAATGTAGTATTTAACTTGCTTTAGCACATTTCACCCACCAGTGGCTCCAGCTCCTTGCGGTCTATGAGGTTCAGCTCGGTGCAGAAGTAGTAGAAGTGCTTGTAGCAGGTGTTGACGTGGGCCTCAGCTCCCATCAGGATGATGCGGTCGAAATGGTGGATGTAGACGTGCACAAAGACCCGGAAGAGCCGGCAGAGGATTTTCTTGCAGATCTGAATGAAGTTCTTGGGGAATGGAATTCCTGAAAGAAAGTGTAATAGAAAGTTCAGTGTAATACAACATGATTCAGAGTCATTTCAGTGTAATACAACATGATTCAGAATCATTTCAGTGTAATACAATATGATTCAGAGTCATTTCAGTGTAATACAACATGATTCAGAGTCATTTCAGTGTAATACAACATGATTCATTCATTTCAGTGTAATACAACATGATTCAGAGTCATTTCAGTGTAATACAATACGATTCAGAGTCATTTCAGTGTAATACAATATGATTCAGAATCATTTCAGTGTAATACAATATGATTCAGAGTCATTTCAGTGAAATACAATACGATTCAGTCATTTCAGTGTAATACAACATGATTCAGAATCATTTCAGTGTAATACAACATGATTCAGAGTCATTTCAGTGTAATACAACATGATTCATTCATTTCAGTGTAATATGGTTCAGTCATTTCAGTGTAATACAACATGATTCAGAGTCATTTCAGTGTAATACAATACGATTTAGTCATTTCAGTGTGATACAATATGATTCAGAGTCATTTCAGTGTAATACAATATGATTCAGAGTCATTTCAGTGTAATATGGTTCAGTCATTTCAGTGTAACAATATAATTCAGAGACATTTCTATGTATTACAATATCATTAAGAGTCATTTCACTGTAATGCAATATGATTCAGAGTCATTTCAATGTAATACATAGTGCGCAAGCTGTCTAGTGTGTACTCCGCCCTTGCCCACAGTCGGCTGAGATGGACGCCAGCCTCCCTGTGACCCTAGGTTTAAGCGGCTTAGAAAATTAAATCAATGAACAATATAATTCAGAATCATTTCAATGTAATACGATATGATTCAGAGTCAGATTTAGTAATTTCTCTGAAAAAAACTCTCTCTCTTTCAGGACTGAATTTTCAGGGTTCATCTAAGGTGCTTCAGTGATGAAATATTATTGAGGCTCCTAATAGTACCACAGCTGAGAAAGCACTAAACGGTTCAGTAAACTTGTATATGGTTAAACAGCATATTCCAGGACACTCTTCCCCCACCTATACACAGCCAACAGGAAATGTCCAGGAAAAAAAAGAGAGCGAGAGATAAAATTAAGTGTGTGCTGACTCAAGTGTTTTGCTGCAAGTTCAAAAAGCTCACTGGAAATTGAGGGAGCCATCCTGTTCACACACACACACACACACACACACACACACACACACACACACACACACACACACAGGAGATTTAACCCCATGCATAGCATATCGAAATGCTCTGATTGCTTACTGGTTTGTCTGTGCATGATTACAGTCGCTAACTAAAGATTGGTTAGTCACTGTTTAGGGGTGGAGTTTAGCAAAATGTTACTTTGCAGTCCTATAAAAATTATTTAAGTTTCTCAAGTCATAACTACTCACAATCACCAAACTGGAAGTACAATATAACCTCCCTGGTGGAGGTAATAACATTGTGATGTAATACAAATGACACGTTTTCTAAGTACCATCATCACAATCGAGGACAAATCCCACCAAAAAAAAAAAAATATATATATATATATTGTCCTGACGTTCAAAAGTTTATCTACCTATCAGTCACCAGCGTACACATGGGAGTATAAACAACCAATCAGATTCCACCAAACTTCCACCAATCTTAGTATGCATAACGCATCAGATTCTCTGTAGTCAGTGAGCGGAGCATCCACAGTAGAGGGTAATGTGTGTATGGTGCGTGTGGGTTGAGTGTCATTTCCATCTTGCGTCATGAAGAAATGTGTAGTGTTCGAGGCATTCCAGACGTTTTCAGCGTGGGCGCCGTTTGTGATATAGTCGGGGAAGCTGACAACACTGTGACACTTTGACTGAAAAAAAAAAGGCTCCTGATCACAATCTGGAGGCTAAGAGAAGATATGAGGAGGCTTAATTCCATGGGAAGTGGCAGCAAATGTACGTTTTTGTGCGGAGGCGGTGAATGGCGATGAATTAGAGCGCATTGTGTCCTGAACAAAAGCTCGCATAGCTGTGTGAAATGGGCTCTGTGTTCAAACTGGCTGATGCACAGAGCCCGTGTGAATGTTATCTGAACTAACCCTAGCGTTCTGTGAGTCAACTCTTGCCTGATTTATAAAATTAGTGTATGTCTTAATTACAAATGGGAGGAATCTCTATATCAGTCTAGACCTCTCTTGAAAGGGCCTTACGTTTTCTTCCTAACTGGGAAATCCATTACGTAATGGCCATGTTTCATTTATAGTCTGGAGAGTTTTCTCACAAGATCTCTATCTTTTAAAGAAACACCGCAGGACAAGAACGTTCACACACTGCACTGCTCAATTTGTTTTTTAAAAAGAGGATTTTAAAAGAGAGAGAGAGAAAGAAACACTATATTTGAATGAAGGTTAGAACTCGTAACTCGACTAGAAAATAATGAAAGAATCAGCTGGGAGTTCAACACGTGTGAATAACGCAGAGTTTCCCACTATTATATACCATTTCTACTGTAACACAAGCAAGATAACATACGGTAAGAAGCACTCAGAGAGTACAAACCCCTGCCAAGCTGAACAAAACTAACAAAAAGTACACAGTTGGGTCTGCTGTAATATGGCACTTCCAAAAAAAACATTTTTTTTGTATTTTACAATGTTAAAGAATCGTTTAAAAAAAGTCCAGGATCCAGAATTTGATCCGGAGCATCTCCAAAATTTAATGTAGACTTCCCTGTTCAAAGCCCAGCCTCTGGTAGAAAATCCATGCAAATAAATAATATAATGAAAACTTTGTTCTGAATTCCCGTCAGTGCTACATTCAACCTCTGTCACTTTTCCAGGACCCTCCTGCTGCCTGCTGTTTATCCTCTTTTCTGCTTATGATAATCTCCCATGATCCAATCCGGCTCCAAGATTACAACCATCTAGAGCACATGCTGTTCTAAACCTGTGATGGAAGGGTATTAGTACAAGATCCACAGTACCGTGGATCCTTCAACCAGGCTTTTAACCCATGACTTAAACCTGGGGATTAAACTTTAAGACCAAATTCTACAAGAAAAAAAAATTGTTGTGACCTAAAATTCCAATAGTGCTCCTGAGCTCTCAAACCTACAGCTGGGTGCCTTTTCTTTTCCGTCAGATCTATAAATCAAACCCAAACACTGAGTACAAGTGTGTGTGTGTGGTGCGTAGGATCAGGAGAAATTCACGTTGTTGAACCATATCTCTCTTTCACACACACAAATTCAGACCAATCAACGTATGAATGCAGGCCTGCAGTGCCTCACGTCTTCTCTCTGCCATGCTTCGAACATACTGTATATTCACACAACACACAAATGTATAATCCTTTAAATAATAAAAAACCCTGATATAATACAGCATCCTCCTGTAGTATTACACAATAGAATAGAGATTACATAAGCTCTTATTTAACTGTTAAAAAAGGAAAGCATGAAGGAGGTCTGTGCGGTTCATGATATCAGCTCATGGTGGGACGATAAGATCTCAGTGTGATCTTTAAATCATCTGCACACAAGCAGGACAGAGAAAGTGATGCATATTTTGCAATGATTCATTCATTCACTCATCTGCCTAATCCAATTACAATCAGGGGGCAGCTGGAGCTTATCCCTGCCATTCATGGGTGAAAGACGGGGTACACCCTGAACAGCTGGCCAGTCCATCGCAGGGACAACGCACTCACACTTTGGGGCAGTTTGGCAGATCCAATCAGCCTATCGGTGCTAACAATATCACAAAAACACTCACTGATTTGCCGAACTACTTAATTCTACTGTTAGGGTCGCAGGGAGGCCGGAGCCTGTCTCCCAGGTTATCCGTATATCACTGTCCCTCTTTCTTAGTCTGTCTGTCTGTCTGTCTTTCTAACCGTCTCTGTCTCTCTCAATCTATCTGTGTACCTGTCTAGCTCTCTCTCACTACCTTTCCCTGTCTGTCTGTCTCTCTTTCTGGCTGTTAATGAATACATACAAGCACAGTGTCTGTAAACTGTCTTAACACACAATACCGATTCTCAGCACAGAACTCGGGCTACTGTTTAAAGAAATATGATTTGAGGTTACCCTGAAAGAGACGCAGGCAGACTTGGCAGGCTGGCTGTAAACAGATGGAGAGTGTGTGTGTGTGTGTGTGTGTGTGTGTGTGTGTGTGTGTGTGTAGGTGTGTGATGTTTATGAATGTGGTGATGTTGGGAACCAGACTGCCGGTGTTTAAATGTAATTAAACATGACATCTTTTAATTTAAAAAAAATTTTTTTTTAATTGAGCAACTTGATCTCACAGTGTTTGTTTCAGCATAACAGCACACTTCCATTCGCAAACCACAAAACTAGGGCACGATAAAGAAAGGGACCGGATTCTGTGCAGCATGAAGTCATGGATCTTTCTCTGAAGACTCGCTTAAGGCTAAGGTGGAGCCAGTAAAAAGGTCATGTGATCTTAAAGCTAATAAGCACTCAGTCATGGTAATAAAAGATCGGCCGTGCGAAGAAGCAGCAGAGCGTAAAGCCCCTGAGGTGGTAAAAGAACTCTAAGACATCACTAGATGATGAGGTGATGATGAGGTCATGTGATACTGACGGGACACCGTGACTAAGGGACACAGACTCCGGCTGCTGAGTGTACTGCTAAGTGATCCAGCCATTCTTTACAGAGAGATGGGGAGAGAGAGTGAGCTAGACAAGTATACAGATACAAAGAAAGAGACATACAGACAGAGAGAGAAAGGTTGACAGATAATGTGAGAGAGAGAGAGAGAAAGAAAGAGTGAGAGAGAAAGAGACAGATAATGAGAGAAAGCAAGAGAGACAGACAGAAAAAGAGTGCTAGAAAGATAAAGAGACAGAGAAAAGGAGAGCTACACAAGTAGACAGATACAAAGAAAGATGCACAGACAGAGAGAGAGAGCTAGACAGATGTGAGATAGAAAGAGTCAGAGAGAAAGCGACAGATAATGATATAAAGAAAGACCGATGAGAGAGAGCTAGAGAGACAGACAGAGAAAAAGAGTGCTAAGAGATAGAGACAAAGAGAGAGCTACACAGGTAGATAGATACAAAGAAAGAGATGTGCAGACAGAAAGAGGGAGAGAAAGAGAGCTAGACAGATAATGTGAGAAATAGAGAGAAAGACAGATGAGAGAGAAAAAGAGAGTGCTGGGAAGAAGGAGAGAGAGAGAGAGCTACACATGTAGACAGATAGAGAAAGAGAAAGAAAGAAAAAAAGAGAGACAGACATAAAGACAGAGACAGCCAGACTGAAAGAGTCACAGACTGCAGACAGAAAGAAAGTGCCAGAGAGAGACAGACAGATATAAAGAGACAGACAGACAGATTTTAGACGAGTTAATCCAGGTTTGTGCTTTTGCTCCACTTTTTCAGCTCGGAGCTCAGTAGCTGGGCCAACAGAGGTCGGTCCAGAGGTCATGACACATCACACGTCCTGGCTACAGGAACTTCCTCTTTCCCGGGAGCTCGCACAATCACAAAGCTCTCGGCAATGCACTCACTTCCACACTTGTGACCTTTGACCTGCTGCAGACTCACCTTGACAGTGTTGATCAGGGAACAGATTTCCAGGAGCCTATCTCAGCTGACTCAGGGCGCCAGGCTACCGCAGGGACAACACACACAAAACCATTCACACATACACTCACACCTAGGGGCCGATTAGGAACCGCCAATTAGCCTAATGTGCATGTTTTTGGACTGTCGGGGGAAACCAGAGTACTGGGGGGAAACCCACTCAAGCACGGGGGAGAACATTCAAACTCCACACAGAAACGCCCTCGCCGAGCCCGATTTATAGTGAACACTTGTGAGCTCGCGTGTGTATTTCAGTAAATCCGGTTAAATCCTCTCTGTGGCTGTACGTGTACCGGAATCCCAGATGTCCCGTATGCCGCACACCACCTGACCCTAACAAATGTTTGAACAAGTGTGTTTACTTCTGGTCTTTCTCGCCCTCGAGTCTGTGTGCCTTGTGTGTTTACTTAGAAATAGTAAAGAAGAAGAAGAAGAATCGAGACGTAGCAGGACGGAAAATGGGCGGGACGTACAAGTTGGAATAGTTAGTACTTTGATCAAGATTAAGGTTAAGAGAGGTAGAGAGAGAGCTCCATCATCTACACCTGACATCACACCACTTTCCCTCTAAACCTGTAGCGTACTCTGGCAAGTGTGTGTGTGACATCAGCGCGTGTGTGAGATAATAGCAAGTGTATGAGACAGAGTTGCTTGTCTTAGAGCACACACACATTTTAGAGCCTTTTCCTATCAGACACCATTCCAGCTGCTTTATACCCTCTGACCAATCAGAATTTTAGAATTCTAAAATCCGGAATTTTGGAATTTTGAACCAATCAGAAATTAGGTACAGATTATTATAAAGCCCAAACCTGTTATAATTCTGTATGTGGTGGCTGCACAAGTCTGGATGTCCTCATACTTTCCAAACACAATCTCTGCCCTGTCTTGTGTCTCAAGGCCATCACACCACGTGCCGACCCTTTTCGTCCAGGATTTCTAAATAATGCATGCATGCATACCCCCCCATTGTAAACAGAAGGCGGCTACGCCCCAGCTCGGTCAGAGTGAATAATTTAGTGTACGGGGGGGTGTTGGCCGCAGGTGGCAAAGTGAAGCGGACGATAAAGACTCGGCGGGTTCGGGTTGCCGGAGGCAGCTGATGGGAGTGAGGGCGGTCCGTCTCTGAGGATCTGATGTCTTTGAATAATTAACACACGATACGTGATCATATTACACGTCAGCAATACAGTACGGGCTGTCAGTGAGGACGGTGTGACTGTACTTGGGATTTGGGGGTTATAATAATAGTAACCTTGTCTCGAATGAATGACCTGTAGTGACAGGGAGGACTATAGACTCCATTCATGTATGCGGAAGATGGCGGATCGCGATTTCCGCCTAAAACGCTTGCTCAGAAAACACATGGTGCTTTCATTCTACACTCACCTACGCATGTGGGAAAGATGCCCTCGTTGTTGATCTGCACCTCGATCCAGTCCATTAGCAGATTCATGTACTGCGGCGCCGGTAACGCTGTGGGCTTCTTGTACTTGTGCTCGTCCTGCCAGCGGTACTCGAACCGTGGGCCGCCTGACATCACCGGGCAGCTCTTCTCTGTGCAGAACTCGCACACAGTGCCATAGATCAGGTTGATGCGGTTGAAGAAATCCACCACATGGACGGCCACCCAGTCGTTTGGGTCCTCGCCGGGGGGCAGCTGGACGGCGGCACGGAGGTCCACGCCCGAGCTGAGCGATGCCTGGGCGCGCTTGTGCAGCTCGAAGCGTTGCGTCCCTGGCTCGAATTTACGCTTGGGCCTGAACGTCTTGTCTTTGTTGAAGACTTGCTTGAGGGCGATGGACATGGCGATAGATGGGTGAGGAAAACAAGAAGGGTTTCAGGAGGGGAAAGGGGATGACTCAAGGGACAGACGACGACTGGTGGTTTCTCCAGACGATGGGCTTGTGTTTTAGAACATGGTCACCTGAGAGAAAGACATAAAAAGACCTGTCATTCTATACCCTTACTATAAATATTAGCCAGGTTTAACTCATATACATCAACGCCTGAAAATTAGGGTCAACAAGACCAACCCAAACCACAAACTATTTCCTGCAGCCTGCTGAGGTCATCTCATTTACTCGCTGCCACATACTTTACATAAATCCAAATTAACTTTTTGTAAAATTTGCAGACTGCATCTAAACCGTGCCATATCACATGGGCGGAGCTTATTAATTCACCCATTTGCCAACCGGTTTAATCCTAGGGAGGCTTCACCCTGTTCATACAGGGCCAGCTTGCACACACAACCATTTACACTCACACTCCCAGCTTGGGATTTCAATTTTGAGCAGTCAGAATAACCTAATGTGAATGTCTTTGGACAGTCGGAAGAAACCAGAGAACCCAGAGGAAACTCTCACTAGCACAGGGACAACATGCAAACTCCACACAGAAACACACTACAGAGATAATAGTCTTTTTAAAGTAAATCATCTTAGAGAGAGTGTGTGTGTGTGTATATAACCACAGCGAGTCAGTATTTAGATGGAGTCTGGACACAACAGCTGTGTATTTGAACTAAAGCTATAAGCTTCGGGCATGATGAGGCAGGATGTTCTCACACACACGGAACAAGGTTATAAAGAGGTCTTTATTTTTTTTACAACATAAGAGCGGAACTTAGTCCTTTGTGCTGTTAGACATGAGCGTGATGGGGATGCGTCGCTGCATGCTTGGCCTCGCTGTAGACTCGAGAATCAGAAGCAGTAGTATGCCATTACAGGAAAACAATCAGTGATGGGTGACATGGCAGCATGCCTTATCATGTCTGCCTCACAGCAACAAGGTCCCAGGTTCGAGTCCAGGACTCAGCGAGGAAATTCCTGCATGGAGAATACATGTTCTCCTGGTGCAGGCTGAGACCGGTTCAAGTCTGCCACGGGGGCGCCAGGGTGGTGCAGTGGTTAGCGCTGTTGCATCAAAGCAATAAGGTTCCGGGTTTGAATCTTGTGGCCCCATGTAAACTGTTACTATAGAAACAGTTCCGTAACTGTGGATACATTGCAGCATTACAGTTAAATACCTGCTTGGGTGTAATTCACAGCATTCACACCACAACGTTCTCACCATCACAGTGACTATAAATAACCACAAAAAAAAATCTCACTACAACCTCATCAACTCTGATGACTGTTTTGGGTACACGGCAGGTCATTAGAGGACTCTTACACCAAAAAAAATGTTGCCTTGCATGTTACAAGAAGACGCAAAAGTAAACATTGTGCGTTGCGGGTGAAGCGTCGTGCTGCTGGAATGGAATTCCCCAAATTGTCCTGTACAGTTAAGGTAATACACAAGCACAACCCCCACCCCCCACACACACACCCTGGCCTAGGGCGTGTAAAGTGAAAGTTTACTCTTGTCAGTCTCATACAGTAAGATAATGGCAAGGTGTTAACAGGTTAAATTTAACACTTAAAGTAAAATGTAAAAGGTGCACCCTGTAACAAGACAAAACATAAACTTAGTTTCAACAACATTAAGTACAATATGAATTACAAAACTTAGCCATTTAACACCTTTTAAACCAATAAAAAATTATTTACCACCAATAACTTTCAAATAAATAAATAAATAAATCAAACAAGCCCTTTACCCAAACCTATTATAAAACTAAAAATGCACTTAGAGTGCAAACCTCCACCAAGGTAGTGCAATCTTTTTTTACATGGGGTGTAAGATGATGTAGAATTTACTGTGCCCCTACTTTTTAGCTCTGGACTTCTTTTTTCTCCCAGTGCATTATGGGTGATTTCAGCCCACTTGCCCTATCACACAATGTTTAACAATCCATTAAAACCATCCTGGATCTGGATCACGCCCTAAATTTAGTCAGTTCTTCATTGGCCCAATACCCATATATGGTTAGAGCTTTGTAGAAAACCGTCAATTAGCTTTCGAGTTCTTATGGTCGCAGACATAACCTTCCCCATTGGTAGAGATAAAAAAAACACCTTTCCTACCTAAGAAATATATATATATATATTTATTTATTTTAATAACAAACATTTCCACAAAACCTTTCAAACCAAACTATATATTTAGCTCTACTCCGACGTATCGAGCACTGTTCTACGGAAAATCAACTCAAGATTTTATATATATATATATATATATATATATATATATATATATATAAATCAAAACAATCATCATAAACATGCATTGGTCCATGTTGTTTGTTCGTGTAGTACCTAACAAACATTAAGCTGTATGTTTTCTTTTGAAATGATAAACTTGTAAACACTAATCTTATTTTTTTCTTTTCACCTCTAATTTCCACTGTGGTCGCTACACCACAATGAAGACGAAGATGCAGCAGTAAAGAAAAACCTAATTTAAGCACTAAAACTTTATTATTCATATTTGTCTTATATAAAGTCAATTCCTCAGAATAAATATAAAAGTTAAATATAATATATTGCAAAGACTTATAATATATATATAAAATATAAATATAAAAACTCTGTTGCGTACACAGTGTGATCATATTTACAGAAAGAGAAACAGAACTCTGGGGTATTATGCTAAAAGAACCTTCATGACTTATGGGATTTTACACCGCGTGACTCTGTGGTGTTTGAAAGCTCTATGGAATTTGGTGTATGGCAACTTTAATTATATGAATTCATGAATAGCATTTAAAATACAAGCGACATAAACAATAGTTACGAGTGTAATGATTTTCTGTGAATCCCGACGCAAATTCCCAAGATGCATAATTATATTTATATTCAAAAAACAAGTTACTAAAACAGAATCTTAAACTGTGAGCTGCGTTTGTTAATGTTTAAGTAAACCTGAAGTAACTAAAACGCTATCCTTAGGCTACAGATTACAGTCTGTCATGCCTGTCAAAATTTCACACCCTCGAAACACATCTCAGTCACATCAGCAGGTAAAGATCGGAGGTTGGTTTGATGAGAATGTCTGGTTCCTCTCACTGTGCACTGAATGGTATTTTCATTCTCACATATTTCTGCTCGTCTTTCAGGTCTTGAGCCCTTCCTTGCTTTTTCTTTTCTCGTCTAACCAGATCGGTGGTTTCACTGAAAAAATCCTCGGGTTTTCTGCGAAAATAAGAAGGAAGTGCAGCAGTCAAGACCTCCAGAAGACGTGTGGCTGCTTCAGTGACACGTACAACTCAACTCCAGCTGAATTTTTTACAGCAGCCAGAAATTAAACCCAAACTTAATTAAAGCTTGCAACAATTTATAGCTGTTTCTATTAATATAAATATTAACCTTTAAGGGTCCAGGTTAGAAGTGGCCGTTTTGGACTAATTTAGATTCTACCTTAATATTTCACCTTAAAAAATGTTTATGTTGCCTTGTGTGCTGTCATTTCTTTTCAGCCCAACCTCACCTGTGCGGCCTTACAGTTATTTTATATTTTAATATACTCTATTAACACATTGGACCTAAAATAACGCAAAACAAACAAACAAACAAAAAAATCCAAGTAGAAAAAAGGTTGTTTTTTTTACTGTGAAAAACACAAACATGTTTAAGGAACCATTTTTATAACTGAATGCAAATATAAATTGTAAATTAAAAAAATTATGTACAAATTTAGCACTGACATTTCCAGGGTGTGTTACTCCTCCTGTTGTCCACTTGATGGCAGCGTTTACCTGCAGACTGCCTTGGAATTTTTTTTGGCTAACATCATGCCCTGTAAACCGTTATCGCAAGAAGTAAAATTAAAAGTATAAAATTATTAATCATGACTCTGGTTTTACTTGGCCTGTCAACACCATTTAAAAACTAGCATATAGTTTAAGGTCTGCACTTCTGACACAAGTTGAAACTGAGACTCAGCGAGACCCTGTTTTCCTGTTACGTCATCTTAAATCGGCCACAATCCAGCGACTCCTAAGGGTTAACGCGGTGCCTAAAAGCGGAGCTCTGTAAACGTTTGCACGTGTAAACATGCATAGGCGAGAACACAATATTTTTTTCCCGCCATTTGCTTTATTTATTGGGTTGCCTGTGGGGGCACATGACCACGGACTCTACAACAAAATTGAGTTAGTGCCTTTTATTACATTTGCATAAGTATGAATTGTCAAAGCTCAACTAAAAGCATGCTGTTCATGAACCATTTTTCATTTAGAAAACACAACCGAGCAATAAATCGGGGGGCAACATTGTAATGTGAGAGGTAGGGGAAAGTCAGGTGATCACCATGTGTTTGAGTCAGAAATACGGAATTAAATTGGCATTTATACATCGAGTGCTTGCTTGATGCGAACGGAGTTGCATATGATTGGTATTTGTGCCTAGTTTTATTTCATTCAGAAGTTTACTAGTTTATGTATGATTGTTATTTTTATATCTGTATACTGTTATTATTGCCATTAACTCGCCTTATATGAATTGACAGGTTTACGTAATTTTGCGCACTCACAAGAGTGAAACAGCAGCCTTTTTAAACTGGCTTGTTTAAAAACCCCATTAAACTGAAGAAGTAATGATATAACTGAAACCTAGTACATCAGTGATGTAGTACAAGCATACTAACCGTAATAAGATCATAGTAATCGTGTGGTGCGATCTGATTGGATGCGGTGTGCATGTGATCGTGTGTGTGATAAGAAATTAGTGGAAACATGTAAGATGGAGTGAGGACCTGGAATAGGCGTAGAAACCACGCCCCTACTGAGTCTATTGAAATTTTCTATTGATTTTCTATTGAAATGATTCAATAATGTAAAAGGTCTAAAACAAAAATCCAGAATGAAATTTGTACAAAAAAAAAGAAGAAGAAAAACAGAAGGCTTAAGACTGTGGTGTGAGAAGGAAGTTACAAATTAGTTCTACGTTAGTGTGCAGGTTGATAACAGTGGGCGGGTCATCGTGGGTTCCTGCCCTTTGATCATTAGGCAGGAATGTGACGGGGTGGGAAGGGAAGCAGTAAAACTTACGAAACACCAGACCCCTGCAGTGGCCCTTAAATTCCACCCCCGTTACACCTTCCTACACTTTCCACCTTAGTAACTTCACATAGTCACCAGCCTCCCCGCCACCCTAGTAGGATTAAATGGTACAGCAAATGTGCCACAAGTTTATTAGCTTCACTATTGTTGCACTCACAAAAAGAAGGTCCTGGGTTCGAGTCCCTGGCTCAGGTGTTTCTGTGTGTTCTCCCCGTGCTTGCGTGGGTTTCCTCCCACATCCCAAAGACATGTGCATTAGGCTAATTTCTTTAACAGTTAAATCTGTTCAAAATTGCCTCTAGGTGCGAAAGTTTCAGCCTTGTAATGGTCTGGCCAGCGGGATGTACCCTGCCTTTGCCCATTGTTGCTTGAGATCTGCTCCAGCCTCCCCGCGACCCTAGTAGGATTATTTTTGTGATCAGACCCCTGATGTAAGAAATGTAAAATCTCATTAAAGTACACGTCGAACCCATAAGCTCAAGTAAAAGATTATGTTTTGTGCGTCACTGTGGAATTGCAGGGTCTGTTTGAAACAAAGCCATAACCACATGAAGTGTTTAATCACCCTGTCAATCAGCGTTAAGGCTTTAAGATGGAGGGTGTGGTCATGCTGGGTGGCAGTGGCGTCTCTTGCTGTGGGAACGTGGGCTTTAACCATGTACACTGCGTCTGTTTAACGCCCGAGCCTCAGCTTTCAATAGGCTTTATGAGGACCACACAGAGGGGCGGTTGATCCGACATCAGCTGTGCGTCTTTCAGTGTGTGAGTGTTGCAGGCTTGTGACTGTGGAACAGTTTGCCAAACAACGCCGTGATCAGATCAGCCTTCGAACACGTGGCTTTAATTCTTTTTTCTCAGACACTGTTCTTTTGAATCGGAAGAAATCCATGGCCAAGGAATAAATAATCTGTAACAATTCAGCTTATTCACAAAAACTTTTTTAAAAATCCAGTGTCATTACTTGATACTAAATAGATTTCAGTCATCTGAAAGCTGTACTATTCATGTCTGTGTCATGTTAAACCTCTGAACCAATATTTCCAAGGCCACTTTTATTTTCACCTGCAAAGGAAGCACTTGTTTCCAGCATTCGAAATGAAAATGAAATGTTATGTCACCAAAGTGAGTAATAGTGGCGATAATGGTAGTAGTGATGGTGGGGGAATGGTAGTAGTGATGGTGGTGGCGATGGTAATAGTAATGGTGGTGGTGATGGTGTCAGGAATGGTAGTAGTGATGGTGGGAGTAATGGTAATAATGATGGTCGTGGTGATGGTGGCATTAATGGTAGTAGTGATGGTGGTGGTGGCAATGGTAGTAGTGATGGTGAGGGTAATGGTAGAAGTGGTGGTGGTGGTAATGTTTAGAGTGATGGTGGTGGTGATGGTGGCGTTAATGTTTGGAGTGATGGTGGTGGTGATGGTGGCGGTGATGGTAGAAGTGATGGTGGGGGTAATGATAGTAGTGATGGTGGTGGTAATGGTAGTAGTGATGGTGGGGGTAATGGTAGTAGTGGTGGTGGGGGTAATGGTAGTAGTGATGGTGGGGGTAATGGTAGTAGTGATGGTGGGGGTGATGGTGGGAGTGATGGTAGGGGTGATGGTGGGGGTGATGGTGG
>JAOUQZ010000029.1:2966622-2979068 GCA_028564935.1 Neosilurus hyrtlii | reverse complement strand
GTGTGTGTGTGTGTGTGTGTGTGTGTGTGTGTGTGTGTGTGTGTGTGTGTGTGTGTGTGTGTGTGTGTGTGGTTTATGTGGGTGGAAGCGGAGGGTTAGTCATTCCCGAATGAGCGCATGGCTTGGGGGAAGACGTGGGCCTTTTTTTGAGGAACACACACAAACACACCCACCCACACACACACACACACCCTTACACACACTTACAGAGGACGATATCCACTGTAACAACCTCCCTCTTTTACTTTAGTGACTTTTACACTGGAGACTCCTTCCTTTAACTCAATCATTTGCTGAATTATTCCTAATTAGGGCCGCGGGAGGCTGAAGCCTTTCTCAGCCAACACTGGGGAAAGACAGGATACACCCTAAACAGCTCACCAGACCATTGCAGTGCCAACACACACACACACACACACACACACACACAACCTTTCACACTCACTCTCACACCTACGCATCCAATTAACCTAATGTGCATGTCTTTGGAGTGTGGGAGGAAACTGGAGTATGCAGAGGAAACCCATGCATGCATGGAACGGACTCCACACAGAAATGACCGAGCTCGGGAATTGAACCCAGGACATCCTTGCTCTGAGGCAGATGTGCTAACCAGTGTGCCAATAACTTTGGGTTACTGGGATTTATGAAAACATATTAATGGATTGGGGACCAATCAGAAGGGAGAACTTAACGGCGCTGTAACATAATCATGTTTTGAAGGTTAAAGGTCATGCTGGTTAAAGGTCGAACATGTTCAGTGTTCTCGTGCTGCTTGAGTTTTATAATGTTTACGCATCGAGACAGTGTAGGAAGGGACGGAATGACGGTTAAGGTGTTAGAACCAAGAGTTTGCACCATTATTTTTAAATGATTCATCTGCTTTCAGATCCTAATGAGACTAAAACTGATGCTTTATTAAATGCAGACGGGCAGGCGCAGGGGAGAGGCGTTCAACCTGGTGAATAAGGAACAATTACTTATTATTATTATTCATAATAATATCTCCTTTAAGGCTGAATAGTGACACAGTGGTTAGCACTGGCGCCTGACAGCGAGAAGGTTTTGGGTTCGAATCTCAATCGAGAGCCTTTTTTTGTGGACGGGGTTCTCCCTGTATTTCCGTGGGATTCCTCAGGGTTCTCATTACTGATAAGTATGACTGTGAATCTAATAGGTTGGCCCTGTGATAGGTTGGGGACCTGTTCAGGTGTGACCCCGCCTCTCACCTGAAGTCAGTTGGGATCGGCTGCAGCTTTCCATGTGACCCTGATGGATAAGCGGTGCAGGTAATGGATGGATATTTCAAATAAACAATAACAAGCTAACAAACCATAAACAAGAAAAACAGCGATGCTAAACCGGGCAGGTTTTCTGGGTAGGCGGGTGTGAGGGAGCGCACACTTTTTCTCCACTGTCAGTCACAGTAACACTAGCCAGTCGTAGGCGCCTGTGAGCTTATGTATGCAGAAAAGGGCGGATAGCTGCTTGAACTGCTTCTCGTCACGGAGGAAGTACGTGTTTGTATGTGTTAGCCTTCTGTCATCTTCGCAAGTGGTACAATGAGAAGAATTAGGGTGATATATAAAAAAAATAAACAAACAAACTGTATGAATAAATAAGGAACACATATAAAGAGTGTATAATGCTATCAGCCAGGCCGTAACTACAACAGAAAGACAATCACGCGAAGGAAGACGTTGTGTAGGGAAATCCTGAATATTTTATTTTAGTTTCTTGCGTATTTTCGTTTCACAAACATTCTCAGACTGAGTATGTGTGCCCCGCTTCACACTCACGTCCCTGGTGTATAAAAATAATAATAATTACAAAATCACAACGTGAGGTGGCTAAAAGTGGACTATTTAAAGAATGAGTTTCTATTTGCCATCACAAAAGTCCGTCTCACGGTGCAAACACACCCACACGAGAGAGAGAGAGAGAGAGAGGGAGAGAGAGAGAGAGAGAGAGAGAGAGAGAGAGAGTGAGGCTGAAGCTGAAGCAGTCAGTAGGTCAGCAGGAAGTCGAAACAAAACAACATGTTTCTTACCACTGGGGCATTTTAATAAATCATTCTGTTTCTGCGTTCTTCGATCCTCAGCTGTGACTTTTACTTTCACAATGACCCAGGTGCCCATTCCATGTACTTTACTGGAAGCCTCGGGCTTATGGGAAAGGCTTTGCACACAGAGGGCGGGTGCTAGTGCTGACTATGACTGTGCTTTAACTTTGTGTATGCGCGTCGTAACACATTCACACAAGTGGTTTTGTTGAGATTGTTGCACGGGGGAAAGCTCCGGGACAAAAATACTTCTCGTTTGCTGTGTTCTGTAGACTGAAGTGATGGTTTAAAAAAGGGGGGGTTTTTTTGTTTTTGTTTTTTTTTTTGGATTGTGTAGTCGGGGCATCTCCCTCTGTCTGAACATACTTCCTCCTTGGGTTTCTGAAACAATCACCAAACGCAGAGAAGTACACACACGCACGCGGCATCAGTTACACCTATGAATTATGGGCAAGCCTGCGGTGCCTGGGGCCGGGAGTGCCCACACACACACACACACACACACACACACACAAATGAGTGTAATGTATAACCAAATTTTATTCGACCACATCACTGCAGAATACCCCCCCCCCCCCCCCCCGATTGGTCAGAAGCTGATAAGCTTTCCAGAACAGCAGTAAGAGTTTATTATTTATTGTTTCCATAGCAAACAGTCTATAGCAAATATTTCTCAATTAGCATCGCTGTCCGTACTTTCGGTCTTGAAGTCTTGTGAAATGCCACCAGTTACAACCCGAGCACTGTTCTATTTCACCTCTAGTAAGTACAGTCCAAATACCCGGATGCGTTCTTGCTCCTCCCGTTTTACCTAGAATGCATTGTGTATCACAGAATGCATTTCATACCAATCAGGCTGTGTAATCCATCCATCCATCCATTTATTTTAATCCTGAATCCTACTAGGGTCACAGGGAGGCTGGAGCCGACACTGAGTAGCCGACACCCTGAACAGCGCATCAGTCGATCGCAGGGCCAACACACACTGCCATTTACAGTCACATTCACACCTAGGGGCAATTTTAAACATACAGTTAGCTTAAAGTGCATGTCTTTGGAGTGTGGGAGGAAACCGGAGTACCCGGAGGAAACCCACATAAGCAAGGGGAAATCATGTAAACTCCACACAGACACGCCCCTCGCCTCTCCGGTATCAGTGACTTCTTGAGTGGTGATGTTCAGCTGATTCTTACATAATTCCTTCGAATGCATCGACGTTCCATGATACTTGAAGAACAAGTCTCAACTTCCTTTTCTCTTCTTTCTTTTGTGCAGGATTTTTTTTCAAACCAGCAGCCAGAGAATTTCTACATCTCAGAAAACGTTTCTAAAGAACTATGAACGTTCTCATGGGTGTGGAAGCTGTTGTAACGAAAATGCATTTTTAGCATTTTTAGATAAATTGAGGAAATGTTCAGCTTATACAGAAATAACACCTATACCATCAATCATAACGCTTAAAAAGCTTTTATCTGAACTCTAAACTCTCCTTGATGCATGACAGCGTTCCTAGTTGGCTGGTCAGGTGATTAGTAACCCTGGGTTTACATTGGGACACGATGTCCACAATCTCCAAGATTTAAAAGAGTCATGATTAGTGGGTGGGGGGGTCGGGGGGATCGAATCATGATGATCTTCATGGATTTGTGATAGTCTTGAAGAACCTTGGTGGATTCGTGATAGTCTTAAAGGAACTTGGTGGATTCGTGAAGGTCTTGAAGGAACTTGGTGGATTGTTGATGGTCTTGAAGGAACTTGGTGGATTCGTAAAGGTCTTGAAGGAACTTGGTGGATTTGTGATGGTCTTGAAGGAACTTGGTGGGTTTGTGAAGGTCTTGAAAGAACTTGGTGGGTTTGTGATGGTCTTAAGGGAATTTGGTGAATTCGTGATGGTCTTGAAGGAACTTGGTGGATTCATGATGGTCTTGAAGGAACTTGGTGGATTCATGATGGTCTTGAAGGAACTTGGTGGATTTGTGATGGTCTTGAAGGAACTTGGTGGATTCGTGATGGTTTTTGAATGAACTTGGTGGATTCGTGATGGTCTTGAAGGAACTTGGTGGATTCGTGATGGTCTTGAAGGAACTTGGTGGATTCGTGATGGTCTTTGAATGAACTTGGTGTATTCGTGATGGTCTTGAAGGAACTTGGTGAATTCGTGAAGGTCTTGAAGGAACTTGGTGGATTCGTGATGGTCTTGAAGGAATTTGGTGGGTTTGTGATGGTCTTGAAGGAATTTGGTGGATTTGTGATGGTCTTGAAGGAACTTGGTGGATTTGTGATGGTCTTGAAGGAACTTGGTGGATTCATGATGGTCTTGAAGGAACTTGGTGGATTTGTGATGGTCTTGAAGGAACTTGGTGGATTCGTGATGGTCTTGAAGGAAATTGGTAGATTCGTGATGGTCTTGAAGGAACTTGGTGGATGCGTGATGGTCTTGAAGGAACTTGCTGGATTCATGATAGTCTTGAAGGAACTTGGTAAATTTGTGATAATCACACTGATCGTGGGCAAATTTTTGACGCCAATCGTGATAGAGCGTGGGAATTGTAGTAGGGCGTAACAGACCATCGTGAGGGATCTTGATGACTTGGTAACACAATTCCTTCAAGTTTCATCTCTTGGATGCACCTCGACTCTTTTTTATACTCCAGTAGTTCTCCAAGTGTGCTCATAAATCATGGAGCTCCATGCTTTTTGTAATCATGGAGATCACGGTCATCGAGCCCCAGAGGAAACCCAGGGTTAACTAATATTTTCCAGGCAGTGTTTTTTTGTTCCTGTAAATAAATTGTTCCAGAGACTAGTAAAGCCAGAAAAGAAAAACATTTCAGTTTCTGTACTGAGCGACTACCGAAGAATGCAGATCTATTGAAAAGATGTAATCTATTGTTCACTACGTTGCCGAAACAGCATTGTTCCGTAGGCAGGACCTGCCGTTAAAATGCATTCATTATGATTTTTTTTTTACTTCACGTTATGATCGGTCGTTTGCACGCACAGAATAATTCACAGAAGAAAAATCTTATTGTGGACATTTAGATGAAACGGAGACATCAAGAAGAGATGATGAAGAGTGAAACCTGTAAAATGACAGCGCTGTCTCTGAGCCGAGCTGTAAATATGAGCAACAACCCTGGGAATCCTGGGTATTTTTTCCACATCGGGGGTTAGGTGGGTTTTATCATTGTGGCTATAATATAAGAACATAATTATACATTTACAAGTGTAAGTGTACACTTGAGTGAAAAAGTTAGCCCCATCCCCCCTTTAAAAAGGGGGGGGGGTGCTTTACTTACTTTCTAACACCCCTTTTGTAATTTTTCCCCCCCTTAAAATTTCAAAAATTAAATACATCAAAGCAGCTACTCTTATTACTCATCACTCATTCATTTCCCGAACCTCAGTCCTACTACGGTCCCGGAGCGGCCGTGGCGTACAGACCGTCACAGGGCAACACACACACAATCATACACACTCACTCACACCTAGAGGTAATTAGGAACAGCCAATTAGAGTAATGTACATGTCTTGGGTCTGTCGGAGGAAATCCACGCAAGCACGGCGTGAACATGCAAACTCCACACAGGAAGGCCCTCGCCGAGCCCGGGACTCGAACCCACAGTACCTTTTTGCTGAAGGGTGGACGTGCTTACCACTATGCCACCGTGCCGCCACACTACATATCAAATATCATGGCTGAAAACTAACAAAAAGATGTAAATTAAATTAAAAATCATGATAATTTACATTTATGGCATTTGAGCAATGCTCTTATCCAGAGCGAATTACATTTATCATTTTCATACAACTGAGCAGATGAGGGTTAAGGGCCTTGCTAAAGGGCCCAGCAGTGGCAGCATGGTGACACTGGGGCTTGAACCCCCAACCTTCAGGTCACTTACCCACTAAGGGCAGAGCTCTAACTACTGAGCCACGTCTGCAATTAAATAATAATAATAATAATAATAATAATAATAATAATAATAATAACACTGTAATTACTATAATAATTTTACAAGAGGTGCATAATCTTCAAATAAGACCTGAGACGAAGACAAAGCATGTTCAGAAACCTACATCTTTATTGATTTAAAAAAACATGAGAACAAGGAACAATATTCAGAACTGATTTTTTTCTGTTTTTATAAAAACAAACAAACAACAACAACAACAAAACAACAACAACAGAACAACACCCATGAATCGAAAGCAAGGCAAGTCGCCCCTAAGTCACGTCGTCTTGTGATTGCACGGAGACTAGAGTTCCCATCAGGCCATAAAGGGGGTAAGGAGGTACAGAGGAAAGAGTAAGAGCAAAGGCTTATGGGGGAACCTCCGCCCCCCTGCAAAAAAAATTAATAAAATAAAATATTTCCAATGCACGATTATTATCAGTCATCACTGTGATTTGTTTATTATTTAATACATTTAAACAAAAACTCCCTCCCCATCCTTTTGTTATTATTTGAAGCTAATACTGTCTCACAAAAGCGCTGGTATCTTTGGCGAAAGGGTGGGGCGGATGGAACGAGCTCGGTACGTGCATGAAATAATAGCGAACATCATCATCACTGACACACACCCTTACATCAGGACAATTATGTACGGCTTCTGATATCTCGACAGCTTCAACCGTCTCACTGCTTCAGCCAAACTAATTTAGTGCGAAAGTAAACAAAGTAATCCGTACAATTTCATCCTGAAATATCAGATCAGATACAAGGAAATGATACCAGGCTTAGGTCACATCTCGTACCCACAATGATACCGAAGCCGGAAAGCCAGAAAAAAGGCCTCGAGTGCACATCATGGATTGTAAAGTCGCCTCATCAGCCAGAGAAAAATTACAAAAGTGTCCTTCGTTAGCGTAAACCTTCAGGATTGACAACTAGCTGTTGTTGTTGTTGTTGTTTTTTTTTCTTTCTTTCTCAGATTCTTCTTAAAATCTCACTTCACAGGAGGAAGAAAAACTCAAAGCATTAAAAAAAATATATAGATTCAACACCAGCTCAATAAATTAAGTATTTCTGGAATGAGGAAAGTTCTACAGTATACACGTTTACTGTTCTCACTCTTCATTAAAACATTATTATTCATTGTCTTTGTACAAAAATAGAAGTTTGTGACATCAAAAAAAAGAAAGATAGAAAGTAAACAAAGAAAAATAAAAACATTCAAGTTTCAAAAATAAATATTTCCCTTTTTGACACTCGGAAAAAGTTTCATCAACAGTTTTGGATCGAAGCCTTATTCGCACTGATAAGAATACAGATATGTATAGGTGTGTTTATATTTATGTATACAGTATATTTAAAGATTTCAGGGGTTTGTTTATTACGAAAGGCAGTTGGCTGTTGGAGAGAAATTCAGTGCACCGACAATGTGATAAGAGTCCTCGCTCTCCTGAGCGCAATCACCTTACAAAAAAAAAAATGTAAATAATAATAATAATAATAATAAAGAAGCCAGAAACAAGCTGTGGTGAGTAGGCAGGTGCCGATACTTATGAAATGTACACTATGTTATCAGGTATGTCCCTTCCGAATTCCGTCACGCAATCAAGTCTTCTAGAAAGGAGGTGGCACAATGGCTGGATCTTTTATAGTTAAAGAGAAAAAAAATCTGCATAATTTAACTTGAAAAGGGTGCCAATACTTTTGTACAACATCGGATCGAACGTTTTAAAATGCTCTCGTACACCAAAGTCAGGCACTCACATGACAAGAGCTGCGTTTTAAGCGGTTTAGGTTTATATAAAACAAAAATTATTTATTACTTTTTTAAAAATTGTATTTTTTTTTTTTACGTATGTAATTGTACAGGTATCGGTACACGCCTAGTCTTAACATAAACACGGTTTCAACAATTCAACAAAAGAAAAACAGCGTTCAAAGAATTCCTTTCCGACTGTAATAAACTGTTTCTAAACATGATCCTTTGTAGTAAAGCGGATATAAAGTAAATGAGTTCTGGACTGATTCTTCGATGGCGTGGATCATACCAGCAACATATCGAAATTTTAGGGTTTTTTTATTGTTTCAATATTTTTTCCACACATAAAAAACAAAAACGGAGGCAAAATATTACGCTGTACACAAAGGATAAATATTAGACATTGTTTACTGTTTCGATTTCATGTGCAACTATGTAGTTCCCAAAAGACAAACAAAAAAAAGTGCCAACACGACACTGGAATTCGAACCTGTACATCATCTTATACAAACAACATAAATATCATAGATAAAGTTTTTGCATAAATAAGATTTTTCTTTTTTTATAAAAAAGAAACCAAAAAAAAACACTTTTCATCAAAAGCCCTTGTCTGGCTCAAAGCCCTCATATGGAAACATGTCCCTTTTATTTCCTCAAAGGTTTAAATAAAAAATAAGAAAAAAAATATATAAAAGTAGCCCCAAGGCATTAAAACACAACCCACTGAATACAGTGCAAAAGGTCTCGGAATGTTCTGGAAATTCTTTTGGAATAATTTTTTTTGCGGTCACCAAAAAAAAAAAAAAAAAATACCCCAAACAAACAAATAAACAAACAAAAAGATTGTGCTGTATAATTTTTTCTTATAAAATAATAATAATTGGATGTTTTGTATCCAAAAATCATATTTATAATAATAATAATAATAATAATAATAATAATAATAAAAAACCCAGATGCGCTGTATCCCAAAAAGATTTAAATTAAAAAAAAAATTTTAAATGCTGCTCAGGACCAAACTTTTGTTCTTGTTCATTTAATCATATAGTAAAATACAGTCTGTGAATTAGTACTTATTTAAAAAAAAAAAAAAACTTGGTCAAAGATTGTTGGAAAAATTTTTTTTAATTAAATAAAAAAATTAAAATATCTTTCCTGTGTTCACAAATTGCACAATATCAAACAAATCGACGAAGGTACCAAAAAATTTTTTTAATCTTCAATGTCGATCACTCAGACTGGACTGCAACAGATAATTCCACTGAATTTACTACAACACGTCTGACATTTTTAATATTTAATCTGAATATGAATCTGAATATGAAGAGGGTGGGGGTGGGGGGTATTTCAGGGTTAAATAAGTGCAGAAGACACCTTGGATCAGGAACAGGAGTTAGTTCCCTGGTGTGGTCGCGTCACTGTAGGTTCGTTCGAGTTAATATACAGAATAAAAGTTCTGATTTGTAGAATAGTGCATGTTCTTGTTTCAAAAAAATAAAATAAATTACCCTGTGACTGTTAGAGCGACCGTACTGCCATCGCAGTAAAAAATAAAAACAATAAATCACAAGCTGCTCATCTTGAAGAGAGCTGAAAAAAGAGTCGGGTGGAATCCCAGCTGTGACTCAGCGTCCCGTGTCCTGAAGTCGGCCTGTGCTCGTTTCGAGTCGTCGTTACGTCGCGTTTGGTTAGTATTGCTGTGAAACAGTCTCTCGGTCCTCATTAACTCGGGTACAAAAGTGCAGTCTGGTGAGAAACGGCGACGAGGCGTCTTCCCCTTTTGATCGCAGTCTGTAAGTGAGGACGAGAGAGATAGGGAGAGGGAGAAAGAGAGGGGAGCTTGTGGCCAGAGATCCCAGCTGAGAGCTCACACTGAGAAATTTTACTTGTTTATTTATTTATTTTTTGCACACACACTCTCTCTCTCTCTCTCTCTCTTTGTGAGGTTCCGTGTCAGCCAGGAACGAGGTTTCCGTTCTCTTTCTGCCCTTCTTCCGGCGTTCGCGGTTCATCTTTCGCAGCAACATGAAGTAGCAGAAGGCAAATCGAGAGTTCCCGAGCAGAGGAAAATAAACAGCCCCTTCAGCAGCTGGCGCTCTCGCCGCTCTTCGCCATGCCGGCCGATCCGACGGCGATCTGACAGCCGTTGGTGACGTGGTTCATGACTTTCTGTTTCAGCTGCGCAACCTGTTCTCGCAAGATGCTGGCGGTGGACGCCAGGTCCGAGTTCTGCGTCTTGAGCACCTTCACCTTCTCCTCCAGCCGCGAAATGCGCTCCAGCTTCCTCTTGCGGCATTTGGAGGCCGCGATGCGATTCCGCAGCTTCTTCCTCTCGGCCTTGATCCTTTCTTGGGTCTCCAGGTCGATGGGTGAGAGGGAAGGCGGGGAACTGGTTGGATCTCCCCCAGATGGGTGAGGAACCTCTGGGACGGTCTGAGGAGCATCCAGACCTCGACCATGAGGGTGATGACCTTGGGCCTGGCTGGAGTGGGCTGTAGCGTGAGCCGAGGTGTAGGGGATCTGACCTCCAGGGTATGATGCAGGGAGCTGGTTGGGGTTATAACTGCTCAGGTTGGTGTAGATGGGCATCTCTGAGCTCGACATGAGGTTCCTTTGATACGGACCCTGAATGGACGACGATGGAGATATGGGAGCGCCGACCAGCTGGTTCTGTTTGTGTAGATCCGCCAAAGCTTTGACGAAACCGTCTGCGAAGCCTTCCTGCTCGTTCGTGGCATGGTTCCTGTACATGAAAGCATTAGTGGAAGAGTTAGGTGCCGGGCTTGTCGTGACCAGCCCCTGGTTAGACTGGATGATCAAGTGCTCCAGCTCAGGATTGGAGAGTTTCAAGAGGTTCATGTCGGACATCAAGGAGCTGTTGGGGTTGCCGTTCATGCCCAGGCTCGGGTTGACGCCGCTCGCAGCCTGACTCTGCAACAGCTTCAGGCCTGGTGTGCCTCCAACTGCACCGGGGAAATTGTGCACGGCCATGTTCTTCTTACTCATCATCTTGTGGCTTTGATAGCGGTCGTAGTCTGGGAGCTGATCGAAGTTTGGAACACTCGGCATATCATCGTGGTAGAAGGGTGTTTCCATCTTACCTGTCATTGACGCAGGAGTCGGAAATCTTCATAATCTGATTGTGGCCGATCAGAGCGGGAAGGGTTTGATATTGAACATAGTCCGTACCGGAACGTGGCAGGGCGGGGCGAGGTGGGGCGGCTCTGTGGGAAGGCTCTGTCGGGTAACCTGTAAGAAAGACAGGGGTGTAAATATGACGCCAAAACTTCTCACAGACAGATCTGAGCCAAAATACGAGACATTGAGACACGGATCACCAAATGAAACACCATGGCGGTGTTTATCATCCATGTTTTATTTAAGTGATATATATTTTAAATATCATTATTGTTCATCCCGACTGTTTTTATTATAGTTATTATTATAACGCATTCCCTTTAACGCTTATGATCTCGTGACGGCTGTAAAAAAAAGAAGAAGAAGAAGAAGAAGGGATTATCTCTTTATTCTAAGAAACAGCTGATGAATAATGATTACTGTAAGTCGCGCGCGCGTCTCTTACTGTCTGTGTAGGTGACAGGAAAACCCGAAACAGCGACTCACTCGAATCATCTTCCCATAAAACGCATCCCAGTGACTCAAAAGTGAGCGCGTACGTGATTGTGCGCGCGTGCGCGTGTGCGTCAGTGATCAGACGTGAAATACCGTGTGCAAGGCGGTGGGCGATCCCGTCACCCGCGCGAGCGCCGACGCACTTCAGTCCAGTCCGAGCGCGAGATCCACCGGCTCCGGGTCCAGCAGCGTCACACGCACAGCGTCACAGCCCCCATATAATCCAAAACAAACAGAACCCCGAGCACTTCGCGTTTAACGCTCAAGGAGAGATATTTATCTGTCTCTCTATTTAATATTATTATTATAATAAAATTTTATATTTATTTATATATAAATATATATATATATATATATATATAGATCTATATCCCGCGTCGTCACAACACACCGTCGGCTGGTGCGTGTATATGTGTCCGTGTCCGTGTCCGTGTCCGTGCGTGCTCCTCTCGCTCCGTCTCCGCGCGACTGCGGGACTTTTCTGCTCGGCTGCCCGTTAAAACTACACGCCCTCCTTCTCCGCTCCGCTCCACTTCCTGGTGGCTGTCCCGCGCTCTCCTGACTCCGCCCCTCACGCCAAACTCCCTTTCGATTGGTTCTCCCGTGCGGTGTAAAGCTGGGCGGGGGATGGGGGGGAAGCTTAATCGTTCCTATAGTTACCAAATGGGCGTTTCTGTTTCTTTTCCCTTCAGTGAGTCGATTCTTTAGTTTAAAAGAATCGACTCGTTCTCATTTCTTGACTCTCACTGTTAGTGGTTCGTGCTGTTTATTGCTTTTGTTTGCTTATTTAGTGTGAATATATATATATATATATATATATTCATACTAAATAAGTGAAGCAAGCAAAAGCACTGTTTTACGGAAAATCGACTCAAGATCTTAAGCATATAAAATCAATTTGAACCTTTTATTCTTCTTCTTCTTCCTCTTCTTCTTCTTCTTCCTATTATTATTATTATTATCATTATTATTATTATTAGTAGTAACCTTATAATAACACTAAGTGGTTCAAATTAAATCAACACACAAATGAGTC
>JAOUQZ010000029.1:2951599-2966522 GCA_028564935.1 Neosilurus hyrtlii | reverse complement strand
GTGTGTGTATGACCTCATATATATATATATATATATATATATATATAGTAAAATTTACTTGAGGTCTTTGATGGGGGAATCGCACCAGCCCCTCTCAAGGCATTTTAAACAATTGGTGGCCTTTTTGCTGACCTTGAATTTGACCTGCAATGTTCTTTTCATAAACTGAATTCAGCCTTAGGTCCCAATTTGCTACCTACAAAATTTAATGGTGACATGTCAAGCGGTTCTTGAGATATAGGCATGCACAGCCACAAACAAATAAAATCAATAAATAAATAGATACAAAAGCACAAAGTGACACAAGTAAAAATGCTATCAGCTACACTATTACGGCTGGTAATACAATATACTATAATATGAGCATAGCGATTGGTCTTGGGTTCGAGTCCTGGGCTCAGCGAATTTGCATGTCCTTCTCTTGCTTGCATGGTTTCTTCTCGGTACTCCGGTTTTCTCTGAATGTCCAGTGACATGCAGGTTAGGCTGATTGGATGTTCCAAATTGCCCCTAGGCCACCCAGAGTGGCTGATATGGGCTCCAGCCTCCCTGTGACCCTATCTCACCCAGAGTGGCTAAAATGGGCTCCAGCCTCTTTGTGACCCTATCTCACCCAGAGTGGCTGAGATGGGCTCCAGCCTCCCTGTGACCATATCTCACCCAGAGTGGCTGAGATGGGCTCCAGCCTCCCTGTGACCCTATCTCACCCAGAGTGGCTGAGATGGGCTCCAGCCTACCTGTGACCATATCTCACACAGATTGGCTGAGATGGTCTCCAGCCTCCCTGTGACCCTATCTCACCCAGAGTGGCTGAGATGGGCTCCAGCCTCCCTGTGACCCTAGAGTTTAATGTGTTTTTAATAAGCAAAGCGAAAGATGGAGTTGAAGTAGATATATTTAACCTGTCTTTATAAGCTGAAAAAGAATCACTTCGCTTGTGAATCGATTCAGTTCGGACGGCTCTTATTGTATCTTATTATAGGACTCGTGCTGAACCGATTCGTTTATGAGTCATTGTGGTTCTCCTGCATTATTTGTTTACTGTTATCGAATCTATCATCAATAATCTTTATTTACATGTGTATCTTTCTGGTTTTATTCCTGATTCAAACTGTAATCAGAAGCTTCATGTAAAGCAGACAGAATAAAATAATCTCATAACATGGAGTTAATGCAGAAGAGATAGATAGAGAGATAGATATATAGTAAAATTTGATTGTCATAACAGCAAAACATACAATACAGGTGCAATTTACAGCATTTGGCAGATGCTCTTACCCAGAGCGACTTACAATTATAATTTTATACAACTGAGCGTTAAGGGCCTTGCTCAAGGGCCCAACAGTGGGGATTGAACCGCTGACTGCTGATTCGGATCAATAACCCATTGCCTTAACCACTAAGCCACCACCTATGCTTAACTCTGCTCTAAAAGCATAATATATATTTATACACATATAGGAGCAATAGAAATGTATAGAAATATAAAAAAAAAACACTAAAGACACTGAGGTGGTATAAGTGTCAGAGGTTCAGAACATATTACAGGTGAAGTACCAATCAGTTGACATGGTGGTGCACGTCTGCCTCACAGCAAGAAAGTCCTGGATTTGATACCTGGATTCGGGGTGTTTCTGTATGGAGTTTGCATGTTCACCCGTGCTTGTGTGGGTTCCTCCGGGCACTCTGGTTTCCTCCTAGTGTGGCTCTGCAATGGTCTGGCGAGCTGTTCAGGCTGCGCCCCGGCTTCATTCAGAGTCGGCTGAGATGGGCACCAGCCTTCCTGTGATCCCAATTAGCATTAAGTGACTTAGAAAATGAATAAATGAATGAATGAAAAGTACCAATCAATAAATACAGTTTATTTAATAAGCTAAACTATTCTAGTTAATATAAGTGCAATGTAAATGACTGGTGGAGTGAACACATGGGTTCACTGTCCTTTTGCATGGCACCAACTGGCACATGCGACTCTCAAATCTTACATACGGTGGGAAAACTATGCAAAATTGGTAATAGTGTTTAATTTAAATAACATGAATTAATGTCGTATAGTAGGGCCAAACGTTAGGTTGCATTTCATTATGCTAATACTACTAATAACATTACTACTGTTATGACATTAGCATTCGCATTTAAAAAGGTACCTCGGACACACAGTATTCGGACACACGCACGCATGCTCTGTTTGACTTAAAGATGAAGTTAAACTTCTGATCATACAAACATATAATTCAGCTAATCAGCGTCTTGCTAAACTGAACAACTTAGTAGGAATGGACGCACACTCATGGACTGCGGACAGACAAAAACACACACACACACACACACACACACACACACACACACACACTATTTCCAGCGGAACCAAAATCGGTGCGTCACAGTACCTTCCGCGTAGCTCACACGAAAGGTACTAATGCGGGATGGTGTAGTAATGATAAAATAAAATAGAGTAGTAGGAAGATGGTATGTGATTTAATAATATATATATATATATATATATAAGGGTACTGGTTCAATACCCATAGTGAAGAATGAAGCAAAGTCTTTTGTTGATTTGCGTCCAGCTGTAGGCGTCAATTCAACACCGGGGGGGATTTTGTAATGCTCAACACATCATTCTAATACTAAAGGGTGTAGTTCTGGGAAAGTGATTGTACTGTCACTTATTTGTCATCCCCTCAAAGAGATGTAAGTGATAATTTGGACTTATTTTCTGCTGAAACAGCTAAATACACACTACATGAACATGCCTGTGCAGAACGACTCTGTTCTGGATTATTGTGTAATATTCTGTACATTTTCACTTAAATATCCGAAAAATTGACATGCAACCATCAGTTCAGATCAGTTTTAGGGCATGTGCCTGTAGAAAGCAATCAGAAGTGGCCTTTTCCTTAGTCAGAGCTCAGATTAGTCAGATGACTGATCAGTCAGCCATAAAATCTCCTTTTACAAGTTGAACGAAGGTAGGGGAATCCAGTGGTCATCTCTTCAAGCTAACAGAACATCCATGTTACGGGAGATTCACTCACTCTCTCGCTCACTCAGTGGGTCTCACCATTCGCACTCGCATACTCACACCTAGGGGAAATTTGGAACAGCTCTACAACCTAACGTGCATGGACTGTGGGAGGAAACTGGACTACCTGGAGGAAACCCACGAGTGCATGCAAATTCCACACAAATGCCCTCACCGAGCCCGGGACTTGAACCCAGGACCTTCTTGCTGTGATGCCAACCGCTATGCCGCCATGCGGCACATTACGGTATATGTGGTACATGTATATCATGTCATGTCATGTCATTTTCTGAAGCGCTTAATCCTAATTAGGGTCGCGGGGAGGCTGGCGCCCATCTCGGCCGACTCTGGGCGAGGGCAGAGTACACCCTGGACAGCTCGCCAGGCCATCGCAGGGCATACATGTATATCATGTAGCTGCAATTGGAGTATTTAAGCCAGGCACCAGCCCAAATAAATAAATAGATAGATAGATGGATAGATAAATAAATATATGTCACCGCATCGGTTATATATTGCTTACTCATGGCGTAGTATAAAACAATTTCCCCGGGAAAACCCCTTTCTGATGACATACTTTGAAGCTGGATGTAATTTGGGGTGAGGATCGCATGCATATGCAAATAAAGAAACAAATAAATCATTCACAAAAAGTTTCCGTAATTAACGAGATATTACAGGAACAATTCATATTAATAACAATATTATTACACATAATTATCACAGTTTTCTTCTTCATCTTCCTTGTCAACCTTTGCTTGTTCTTGTTATTCTCCTCCTCCTTCATCATCATCATCTTCTTCTTCTTCCTCCTTCTGCTCCTCCTCCTCACCCTCTTTTCTTCTCATTCTCCTCCTCTTCTTCTTCTCCTTCTCCTCTTTCTCCTCCCCTTCTTCATATCATTCTCCTCTTCCTCCTCCTTCTCAGCCTCCTCCACCTTCTCATTCTCCTCCTCCTCCTATTCTTCTTCCTATCCTTCTCCTCCTCCTCTTCTTATATTTCTCCTCTTTCTCCCCATCCCTAATTCTTCTCCTCCTCCTCTTATCCTCCTCCACCTTCTCATTCCCCTCCTCCCCCTCTTCTTCCTATCCTTCTCCTCTCCCTCTTCCTCCTTCTTCTCATCCTCCTCTACCTTCACATTCTCCTCCACCTTCTCATTCTCCTCCTCCTCCTTTTCTTCTTCTTCCTATCCTTCTCCTCTTCCTTCTCCTCCTCTTCTTATCTTTCTCCGCTTTCTCCTTCTCCTCTTCCTCCTCCTTCTCATCCTCAACCTTCTCGTTCCCCTCCTCCTGTTCTTCCTATAGTTGTCCTCTTCCTCCTCCTCTTATATTTCTCCTCTTTCTCCTCCTCCCCTCCTCTTTCTCCTCCCCATTCTTCTTACCCTTCTCCTCTTCCTCCTCCTCCACCTCCTTCTCTTGTTCTTCTCCTTCTATTCTTCTGCATCCTCTTCCTCCCCTTCTTCTTTTTCTTCCTCATCTTCTCTAGCTCCTTCTCATTTTTTGTTCTGTTAGGTCTTGTTCTCCATCTCCTTCTCCTCCTCCTAATTTTCCTCCTTTTCTTCTTCTTTTATCCTCTAACTTCTTCTCCTGCTTTTTGTTTTTCTAGTTCTTGTACTCCAGCTCCTTCTTCTCTGTCTCCTTGTTCTCCTCATTCTTCTTCTTCTTCTTCTTCTTCATTGGCTCCTCTTCATGCCATTTCTTGTCTTCATCCTCCTTCTTTTTCTTAGCTTATAAGTTATTTCAGTATTTGTGCATTTGGGTTTGAAATGTGTTTTCTAGCATTAAGTTAAAAAACACCAACGCTGGTTTTATGCCAGTTTAAATATTTTACCTGAACTACTGAAGTTCAATTGAACCGCTTTATCGAAATGTTTATTTTTTAAGGGAACACTTTCCACTGGTAATATCAGTAGGTGAAGAGGTGAAGGTGCTCAGAGACGCTGCTTTGTCACAGCGACGGTTTCAGGGTTCCGGAGAGCGCGTTCTGTGCTGACAGGGTTGAGGACAGTGTCAATGCCCAAAGCAATAACACTGCTATCCTGACCAACATGGAGGCTGGATCTCACCTGTCTGCCTGAGTTAACCTACCGAAAGGTGATTCGCTGCGGGATATTATTCCTCCCAAAACACAGACACACACACGCACAAGTACTCAGACTTTCATACACGTTATTAATAATTGTTGGATTTATCCTCCATCGCATCATTTCCTTCAAGGTCAGGAATCGTTTTTGAGCTCGTACAGCCACCGCGGGGTTCAACTCACTAAGAGGAGTCATTTCAGGCCAAAATGAGTGATGTGGTATACACAGACTGAGCTGGAGAGGAAACAATATCTGTGATTTTTGCTGACACCTTGGCAGAGAAGGTGAAAATTAAAAGCATCTTGTAAGTCACATTTTTAAAAAAATGCATTCGTCTGCTTTCACACCTGTTCGTCTATTTGCCGAGTCTGAATCAAAGTGAAATTGATACTCGTGGTGCGTTCGCTATTTAATTTGGTTTGGTTTCATAGCATACACAAAACCAAAAAGAGCGGCATTTAAGGCTGAATACATCCTCGCAACCTCTTTCATTCGTTGCTCAGAAATACGGTAATGGAAATCAGCTGAAACCTCACAGCTGGAGCAAAAGAGCTGGAGCATTAGCTCCGCCCCAAAAAAGGGGCAGGACGGTGGTGGAGTGGTTAGCACTTCAGCCTCACAACAAGAAGGTCCTGGATTCGAGTCCTGGCCTTGACGAGGGTGTTTCTGTGTTCTTCCCGTCCTTGCATGGGTTTCCTCTAGGAACGCCGGTTTCCTCCAACAGTCCAAAGACATGCACGTCAGGCTAACTCGATATTCTTGATTGCCCCTAGCTGTGAGTGTGTGAGTGGTTGTGTGTGTTTTGGGTGTTCTGGGATGGGATCCAGCCTCCCCATGAACCTAATAAAGGATAAAGCGAAGGAAGAAGATGAACCATGAACCACCCATAGCTGTGGACGGATTTTCACCAAACTTGGTGGGGACGCTACCCTATATGAATCCTAGAGATGATTTGATTTTGGAGGGTCAAGGTTAAAGGTAAAGGTCACAAAGTTTTGAAGGTAGAGTGCTTATAACTTCAAAACTAGGGCCGATAGACGTGCCGGTACTATAGGACACTCCAGATGTGATTCAGTTCATACAGCTGAGTCGACCCAGAGTCAAATCCCTTTCTCCCGGAGCTCTCTTGGAAGTGGACCGACACAGCCTCGCTCTGACGCTCTCGGACCAGTTGTTTTGTTCCCCACCCGAGCGTGAACACTGTGTTCTTACCTGCCTAAAGAAGCACACGAAGGGCGCACACACACCAACGTTCCCCTCAAGTGGACAGCGCATGTGAACACACCTAGAGATTATGATCAGTGTCTTTTTCTTTTGTCATGCAAAAACAAGAAACTAGTTCACAATCCTGATTTCTCTGACAGCGGGTGCTCTGTTGATGTGGAAATAAGCGGAAAATAAAATCCCGTTACAGTAGATGAAAGGGAGAAGGCCACGAACCCGAATTTTGGATTTTAACAAATCCCAGCGCTCGTTTCTTATCATTTCAAAGGCGGGTGGGGACTTATTTCCCATTTGCCTCCAAGCTGATGGGAGAAATAATCTTTCAGGCTAGTCTTTAGTCCCTGATGGCTAAAAAGTTTTGCTAAATTTATAACGAAGCTCTAATGTGAGGAACCGCCGTTGTGTTTCCACGCTCTCCTTTCACACTGTCCATTCAGCACAGAATTGAATGCTTTAATGACGGCCACCTTGGAGCGGTACGAAGAAAGAAAGCGAAGCTTCTTACCTTGATGAAAAGCATTCTGGCTTTTAACACTACGGCTGGTCTGTTATTTATTATCAGCAGGTATATCCGATGTAATCATACCGCCAGGCAGCAGCCAATGGCAGTTAGTCAATCTTGCATGGAAGGCTATTGTACCAAGAATCCATTAGCTACTTTCACTCTATTCATTTATTTGAGCGAATAGGCTATACCTTTTAGCTCATCCTGGGCTTTCTGAGCTTCGTGGAGGGTCTTTTAGAAAGATGAAGTAGATCAAGGTGATGTTTGAGAGACATAAACTTCTCTAAAAGTGCAAGATGATTATATAATCCCTGAATCATACAGTATTTTGATGCTAAGGAGGAAGAATTTTTAAAGAAGAAACTGGTTATTGGTACTATATCAATAATTTCCACGGTGGCGTAAAGGTTAGAGTGTGCACCTCACATTAAGAGGGTCCTGGGTTCGGCGGGGGCATTTCTGTATGGTGTTTGAACATTCTCCTCGGTGCTTCCATGAGTTTCCTCTGGGTACTCAGGTTTCCTCCCACAATCCAAACACATGCACGTTAAGTTAATTGGCTGTTCCTAACCACTACGCCATCGTGCCGCCCGGTTATTCCGCACCATGCTACGCTAAAAAAAACCTCCCCACTGTTTTGCTAGTAGTACGATTTTCAACGGATTGGCTACCGCACATTTACGTAAACATTTTTATTTCTTATAATAAGATTTTGTCCAGTTTCATATGAATGAAAAGGTTACATAACATCCATGGCTCATACATTACATTACATTCATGAGACAACGGCTTAAACGGGCTAAAGAAAAATGGCGAAGAGAAAACAAAGCACGCCTCTCGTTAGGCCCAGTTGGTGTTTATTTACCCACCGGGCTGCCACAGATATTAGTGGAATAAATGACCGTGTTCAGGACGAGAGGCTTTTGAACAAACAGTCAGTGAGGTAGTGTCTGAGCGTGTAGAATAAACACGCGTTTGCGTCTAGCTTTGAGGAGTGCCTGGTTGGTCGCCAGTTTGCGTGTGCGTGCACATGTGTGTGTGTGTGTGTGTGTGTGTGACAGATTATAGGTTAGTGGTCGCTCTCCTGGCTTGATACTTGCTTCTGGGCAAAACTACAGTGCAAGTAGAAGCAAGAGTATGGAATTAAACACAAGTCGTACTCAAGATTCCTGAACAAGAGCCGAACCAGTCGAGCTGCCAGAGCGCCGTCTTAATAAATCAGTGGAGACTTTAAAAAAAGCCTGGATTGAGTTTACATCTTATTTTCTACTTCATTACCCCTTATTTAATGTTCACTACTTCACAAAGATCCATCAGAAACCAATCCAGCCGTTGCCTGCTGTCCAACTCTTACACTGTTAAAACAACATCTATTAAGCGTGTATCTTATCTTTGTTTCTTTCATTAGCCGTATATTTACGGATCAGTCCAAAATGGCAGTCTTGTGCACAGAAACCCTGATAACAGGTGTCTATGCGGGTGGTAGTGATGACAATCGATGCTCTTTTAGTGAGTCATATCATTCGACTCATCTCAGCAATAAGAGTCGATACTTTTGGCTTGCACATGACTCACTGACCTTTTTTTGTTGCTTTCCTGATTTAAAACTCTTATTCGGATTCTACTTCATGAAATAACAGTACATTGAAATGCCATCACCATTCACTTCCCCAGAGTCGGCTGAGATAGGCTCCGGCCTCCCCATGACCCTTAAGTAGGATTAATCGGTTTGGCAAAAGAGTCATTTTACTCACTCACATCCATTTACCAAACAGTTTAATACTACCAGGATTGCAGGGAGGCTGGAACCTAACTCAACCGACTCTGGGTGATGGAGGGGTACACCTTAAACAGGTTACCAGTCCATCCCAGGGCCAACACACACACAAAACTATTTTCTTTCATACTCACACCTAGGTGCAATTTGGAACAGCTTATTTGCCTAATGTGCACATTTTTGGACCATGAAAGGAAACTGGAGTACACGGAGGAAACCCACACCGGTATGACTTGAACAAAATCCACACAGAAATGCCCCCACCAAGCCCAGGACTCGAAGTCAGGTCCTTCCTGCAGTGAGGCGGATGTGTTAACCACTACACCACCACCACTGCCACCCATCTGTATTAATAGCAACAACAGAATATTCGTTAAGATATTAATGTAGGATGATGATGATGATGATGATGGAAATGATTTGGGTAGGGTTTGTCAGGACTTGAACTTGACCACTGACATTTCAGGATAGCTTTTGATGAGTGTTGTTGGATATCTGAGGTAATCTCCAGCCCATGAGTCGTGGAGCTCCGGTTTAGTTGGCCACATCATTCCCCACATGACTCATGCTCCTCTCTGGTTGCCACAGAAACATTGGATTGGTTGAATGTCAAGTTTGGATATGCTTCGGAGACATCCAATGGCACGAGTTGAGAAATAGAAAAAGTCAATAATAAAAATAAATAAAATAAATAAATAATCATGGGACAATCAAGAGGTAATTCTGTTTTCTTGTAATTAGCGAGTAAAGAATTTATAATATTTTGGCATTTATAATATCACAATACATGGGAGTAAAAAAATTAGAGGAAAACTTCCAGGTGGCTCCTTTATGTTGTTGAAGGCACCTTCTTTCTACATTTCTATCCCGATAGGATGAAAGGAATATATTTTATTTGGATTGATGGCTTGGACAAATCTTTTGGAAGAATGGGGTGCTGTGCTGCAGTCTCCAGAGATTTTTCAAATTGATGCCAAAGGAAACATAGCATAAACCCTGTAGGGCATTAAAAAGCACCTCTGATAAATAAATATAAATTAAAAAAAAAATAAAAAAGGTGCTTGTCCTTTGATATATTCTGTAGTATGTGGATGTGACCAAATTAGCCAAATAACTCTATTTTGAAGTTTTTCTGAGATGAGTAGGGTACAACCTTTCAAGGTCACCCAAGGTCAAAGGTAATCATGTCATTTGAAATCCCATTTATGGTTTCTTATTCGTGTTTTATAGTAACAGATTGTCTATCAGGATTCATTTTGAAGTTATATGCGCTCTACCGCCAAAATCTTATGACCTTGCTCTGACATTCCAAAGTCAAATCATCTCTGGGACTTGGGTAGGGTAGTGTCCCTACCAAGTCTGATGAAAATCTGTGCATGGGTTTGGTCAGGATTGTGTCCACAGACAAACTGACAAACAGACAAACACTGGAGACAAAAACTGCTGTTAAGTGTATATGCTTGTTCTTCATCGTTCCTATTACACCATCAATGAGACTTGGATTTTTGTTGAGCTATAAATAGATTTTTAGAGAATTAAGATTTTACCTCCCTTGCCTGATATCATGAGCAGCCATCACTATTCTGGACCATGATTAGCTCACAGTACCCTTGCCAGTGCTGTAACTGATCCGAGTTGTGCCTAACCCCAACCATATTCCATCTGCTGTTCAGCTAGTTACGGAAAAAAGATTTGAATTGAGTGCTCCACTTTTTTTTTTTGGCAAAACCATTTGCCAAAAAGTCCATTTAGACTCCCCTTTCCTCTGTTCCGCTCCATCCCTCCGTTGCTCTGAAGCGAGCTGTAAAAACAGCTCTGGGTGTGCTCCGACTTAAACGTCTGGCCTCGTGCCGTCTCAGCGTCACTCAAAGCGCCCTAATGAGGCCTGGCAAGAGCAGGCTTGATTTATGCTGGTTCTGTTCAGCGACAGACAGAGGCTAATTAACGACAGCAGCTCCCATGCTGAAAACAAAGTGGCCAGTGTGTCAGCGGACAGAACTGCAAAACCTTCATCAGGACACGGTTGAGAGTGGATACTGACACAAATGCATTACAGACGATTGGCTGGACTGTGACAGGTTTGAGTGACCGGGTATAAGTGCCTGCTTTTTCCTGTTTACCGTGCTTGATCCTGCATTTAGCCATGCCTTTTTGGCTTGCCATTAGTCTGAAGTGTCTTGTTGCACATTCAAGCGCGGTAGTTGGTAAAGCTATTTGACTTACCAGTTATTGATGTCATACTGATGATGACAACTCTCCAGTCATGCATGCTTATAGCTTAGCCTCAGAGTATCCAAAGCCAAGCATGGGGAAAAAAACCGACAAGGATCGCCCACTTGGAACAAGAATTGGTTTAATGGTTTTAGTTAGGAATACATCAATACCACACCAATGGAAATATAGTGTTCATCATACTGTAGTATATGTTTCCTGGTACTCGCTGATACCTATACTGATACCGCTACCAAAACGAATAATATTAATCATTCAGTGCTTCATTGAGTAGAACTCGCAGAAACGGTGTGCTCTTTTGTGAATGCGATTTCTGACACCTTGTTTCTCATTTTCAGTGACTAGTCTCACTGATACTGCTCTAGTCAGCATTGAGTTCTTGACATCCTCAGACTGTCGGGTAAAAAAAAATTTCTTAAATGAAATAAGGTGTTTAATCAGACTTCTTTCCCTGCAAATACACTGACATGCAGGATGGCATGTCCGCCTCACAGCAAGACGGTCCCGGGTTCAAGTCCCAGGCTCGGTGAGGTTCTTTTGTGTTTTGTGTTCTTTTGGGTACTCAGGTAGCAGAGCTCCTGAGTAAAGCCTTATAGGCATGGAATATGACTTGGATGGTTGAAAGGGAACCTAGTAATACTGGCGCATCACCAATGAAAAAGCAGATTTATAATAATGAAATGAACTTAATCTATCAAAACTAAAACTTAAAAAAAATAGAGGCTCATAAACCACTCACAGAGAAAAAAAAACAGTAGGCAGGCAAACTTTACCAAACATGAACGTGAGCAGGGAATATGAACTCGTTAAACGGATGATTAAACTAACATGCCATACATTGAGTACAAATGGATTCGGAAATCAGTGAGTGAAAGGCAATAAAAAGAAAACCCAGGGTTAACCTTTCCTGTTTTCGCTTTAGAGCATAGTCAGGAAACACAGGGGAGATTTATTATTTTATTTATTTATTTCCTCCAGGACCGAAGTTGATTCACCCCTTATAGGAACCACTCTGCAATTATAACCCCAGTACAGATACCAATCCGGAGCTCCACCCTTATTCAGTGAGGTGATAGCTGAATACATGAAAATCAAAAAGTAGAAGTATAGGTTCTTATCATCAAATACTTAACAGAAGTACTAGCACGGATTAGCAAAGGAGCTAGCACTGAGCCTCGCTGGACTTCTGGTTGTGGCAGACCGGTTAAAATAGACGCGCCCCCATTCACTGGCATTTTGTGACTCAGAAGACTGGACACCTGCTCTTGCAGCAGGCCAATAAAGTTGAATTCGGTGAGGGGGAAAAAAGTGGTGAATATAAAATTAACTGATTGTAATTGCAGCATCCTCTCTTTGTCGTGTTGACTGGATAGCCTGATAAATAGCACATGTTGTTGTACGAGTAATGCTCTGAAATTCCAGGCCTTCAGAAGTTTGAGAAGGAAGAATGAGTAAGGAATTAATGAAGCTAGCTGGATCTCTATGATACACTCTAAATGAGATTGTGAAATGAACAGCGGCGTTGTGGGTAACGGCTTGACACGTTAGTGTTTATTGACCGAGCGGCAGAATGAATCTGACCTCAGTCTGCTGCTCAGCGTTTGGTGTTCATCCATCCACTGTCCCTAGGCAACCATTGATAATGGTGAAATGCCAGTGGTTCTCTCCATTAGTATGATAGGAGATACTTGGACTGAAAGTGAACCAAAGCCACATAGGAACAAGGGAAGTGTGATTGTTATGTAAAAGGGAAAAAATACAGTCTGTATACATGGTAAAAAATACAAAATAAAGGGATTCCCAAGGCGGCTTCTTCCTTTCTCTTCTCCTCCTGTTACACTGCACCAAGCCCCTAAATATCATTGTCTGTTTGTGGGTTTGTGTGTGTGTGTGTGTGAGAGAGAGAGAGAGAGAGAGAGAGAGAGACAGAGACAGAGAGAGAAAGAGAGAGAGAGAGAGAGACTCAAGGAGATTTAAGTAGTATTTGTGATGCTTAATTCATTTTGACACTTGGAAATGTTAAATCCCCGGGGCTTCTGCACACGCTCATGCTTAAGTAGGTTAAATAGAACAGAAGCTCCTGGGATCAATTTCAGCCTTCTGCATGCTGGCATAAAAATACCGGCCGCTCTATTTCTGAACCATGCAAACCGACAAATTATTAGAATATTTGCAAAAAATGTGACATCGAAGTAATGAAATTGATGGTTTAAAGGACATCTGCAGCATACTGACTTTGCATTATATATAAAAAAAAATAATAATATATATATATATATATATATATATATATATATATCTTAAAAGAAACGCCTGCAGATCAGATGCCCTTGTATTGATCATTTAGGATAATTGGTTTATTTTTCCTAATTAAATATTGCATTAGAATAAACAAGTAAAAACATAAAACAACATTATAACAAACAAGCTAAAATATAAACTAGTATTATAGTAAAGAAGCTAATCTACAAGCTAACATTATAACAAATAAAGTAAACTAGCATTTGAATAAACAGACTGACCCACAAACTAGTGTTAACATAAATAGGCTAGGCTACAGACTAGCATTATTAAAAATGAACTAAAATATAAACAAACATTTTAAAAAACAGATTAACCCACAAATTGGCATTGCTTTAAAGAAGCTAACCATCAGACTAGCTTTATAATAAATTAAATAAAATATGAACTGGCATTTAAGTAAACAGGCTAACCCACAAATTATTATTGCATTAAATAGGATAACCTACAGACTAGCAATATAATAAATTAAGTAAAATCTAAACTTGCATTTTAGGAAACTGACTAATGCACAAAATAGTATTATAGTATATTAGCATACAGGCTAGCATTATATTAAAAAGGCCTACAGACTAGCGTTAATGCTAAAATAATAGTAAGAGGTCGAATCTACAGGCTAGCATATAGTAAAGAGGTGAGTCTTCAGAATAGTACTGTGATAACGAGAAGCACATAGCGACTGGAATTATACAATAAAGATGCTAAAGTATGATGTAGCATGCTGGCTAACAAAATAGTGCACAAACTAGCATTATATTAAAAAAACTAACCTATGGACTGGCATTATAGTAAAAAGATATACCCACAGACTAGTGTTATAGTTCAGTGTTACTAGCAGTTTATTATACAGTTATAATGAACAGGCTAAAGTACTAACTAGCATTACAGTAAACATGCTATATATGTTTATAGTAAGTAGACTAACTCTAGAAATAACATAATAAACATACTGGATCACAAATTAAAATTAAAGTAAATATTACACTTAGAATAAAGGCCAAAATATAAACTATAAATACAGTAAACCTGCTAACATGAGTTTTATAAATTAAAAAAAGAAAAGTATAATTATAATTATAGTAAACAAGCTAATATATAAATTAGCAATAAAATAAAATATCTAATATATGTATTAGTTTTATAGTGAGTTACTGTTTGCTGATAATAAACAGGCTAACTCATTAACTAGCATTACATTATTACAGGCTAATACATGAAAATAACCTAAATATAAACCACCTTTAAAGTGAACAGACTGACTCAGAAGCTGGCATGATAATAAATGGGCTGGTCTACCAACTAGCATTAAAGCAAAGGCCAAGAGAATTTACTGGGTTTAGTGAAGAGACAGCGGAGTAAATTAAGGCGCGTTATGAAGAAATGGCAAACATGCTAGCCAGATAAACCTAAAATTTCCAATTGGTGGCCATTCCGAAGCCTCTGATTCGCCAAGATGGCTGAAAACAGCTTTCACAATAAATTTTGTATGAAGAATATGTTTTATTTTCTTATCCTGTCCAAATGTATTGCAAATGTATAAAAAAATGTTAAACTGGTTGGCAAGAAACAATATTAGCATTGTACATTTTATCCTAACTCCTGTGTTAGACTTTTTTTGTACACTTGAAGGAACTGACTGTGATTTGATGGGATGTGATGGATGGCAGCTGAATTAGTGACCTTAGCCTCTCTCTCTCTATCTCTCTCTCTCTCTCTCTCTCTCTCTCTCTCTCACTCTGTGTGTGTGTGTGTGTGTGTGTGTGTGTGTGTGTGTGT
>JAOUQZ010000029.1:2904489-2927306 GCA_028564935.1 Neosilurus hyrtlii | reverse complement strand
AAACCAACAAAATCCGCAGGGAGCAAATACTTTTTACTCTCACTGTATATATATATATATATATATATATATATATATATATATATATATATTTGTTGTATGTGTGAATTCTGTGCTGTATAAATTAAATCTTTAGCATTAGTCCTACAGCTGGTGTGAGGTGGAGCTGTGTGAACGTGATGCTTATGAATACATAAATAAAACTGATCTGAGTGGAAGAATGGCGCAGGCCTCATTGGCTCATCTGCATAGGCCGTTTGTTGTGATGTTGCCATAGCGCTTTCACAAACAAGGCAACATCTGTCGAACAGCACATTCACACAGAGAGGCGACTGTTGTGTTGGGAGAAGCGGGTCGGCGCAAACACCACCGCTGTCCACCGTTTATAGAAACGCTCGGGTGGGGAACACTCCCGGGGATTCTTCGAGCCGATGGCGCAGTGCAGCCAGGAATTTTACGGCTTGACATCGGAGAGAACAACATTCTCAGCATTGTTCTCTCCAGCCGGTGTTCCGTCCGGCACCATTAGTCTCGTGAATCTAATTGGGAGGAATTTCACAATGCCTTTCTATAGACATGTTGGATTCTACATGTACGTTTCCAATAAAGAACAAGTTGAAGAACCTTTCTCGATGTTTGCGGTAGATCTAAACCCCTCCCTCGGAGGGTAGTTGAAGATTCTAATGTTCCTCAAGATGTACAACATTAAAAAAGTAGTCATTAGTCATCATTCATCTTCTTCGGCTTGATCCGGGGTCGGGCCGTGGGGGCTGCAGCCTAAGCAGTGAGGTCCAGACGACCCTCTCCTCAGCCACTTCCTCCAGCTCTTCTGGGGGGACACCGAGGCGTTCCCAGACCAGCCGAGAAATGGTCCCTCCAACGTGTTTTGGGTCGACCCCGGGGTCTCTTCCCGGTTGGACATGCCCGAAAACCACACCACAGAGGCGTTCAGGAGGCATTTTAATCAGATACCGTTCTCAGTCCAAGCCCGAAGAGGAGACATGGGTCCGCTCTGTCATGGATCCACCACCTGTGGGAGGGGCTATAACGGTTGGGTGCGTTGTGAGCAGCCAAAGGCGTGGGTTCTGTCGGACTACTGTCGGCTACAGACTCTGGCTCTTCACACATTAAAAAAAAGTAAATAAAAAACACTTTTATGGTTCTCTAGTAGCTTCAGTGGGACCCTGTGACATCTTTATCTTGATTGACAGAACTATTTGATGAAGAAAAGAAGCCCGTGATGTCATTTAAACCGCTTACCATCCATCCTGGATCCACACACGGAAACAATTTCATAACAATTAACGTGTTTCATGTCTGACCTGGTGTAAAAGCAATTTATTAACAGACGCATTTTCCGTGACTCTGTAAATGTCAAGCATTAAGCGAGACTCGTGCGACGGATAAAACGTCTGAGGAGAAGAATCGTTTCTGCTCACAAAAATGCTCATTGTGGTTTTACTTGCTTGACTTGCTGCCACGTTCCTTGAAGACTAGCTGTGTACCTCCGCATGAGTGCCTCCATTTTCAACAACCTCAAAATCAAGTCAGGAAATTAAAAAATATGTGAACACGACACCGGAAAGGTTAAATGCTGTAATCAAAGTAAAGGGTGGACACACTAAATACAGACTTTTTTTCTAAAAAAAGAGACTTATTTTTGTTATTATTATTATTTATTGTTGTTTGTTTACTTATTCTCATCAATATGATCCGATATTACATGAAATAAATTCTCATTGCTGTATTTTTTAATTTCTTCACTCATTAATCCATTCCATATGGTTTAAAGTTCATTCACGCTGTGCAAAAGTAACAAAAAAATTAATTTGTGACACCTTTCGATTTTTCAGAAAAATCTTTCTGAAAAACTTTTTAGTAATTTTAGTGTTTTTGTTAATTAACCAGACTTAACTGTCGGAATGATTGTTTTGGTTCTCACTGCATACAATAGCATCATTTACCAAAAAATGAAAGTAATTTTTTACTTCTTTTTATTAGGAGCCCTTTTTAAACAAAAGTGGTGGTGTCATCTTCACCCCACACTACTGCACATTTTTTATAAAGATGTCAGAAGCCATGCCTGAGGTCTAATCCACACCCTTTCGGATTCTCCTCATTACCTGACAGCATGTGGCTCCGATAACTAGCGTGTCATGCCGAGCTGCGAGTGACTTCGCCATATTTTTGACATCTTTGATTTTGGATCCCGGAATCCTGCGGGCAGCACTTCATCATCACCCAGGCTGGAGGGGGACGAGGATGCAGAGCCAAGGATGCAAAACCGAGGGGTTTTTCTTACAATAAAAGACTTTTCATCCATTCAATCATTTTCTAAATGGCCACTGAAGACAAAGTAATAAACAAATAGGTCTATTTTCATGGAGACCAATTTTTTTGTAGCGCATCCACCCCACTGCAAGAAAGTCCTGGGTTCAAGTCCCATAATGCCAATAATTCTGGTCTGTACGAAACATTTAGGACATTTAGGGCGTTGGTAGTGCAGTTGTTAGCACGCCCGCCTCACAGCAAGAAGGTCCTGGATTCGATTCCCGGGCTCGGACGTTTCTGTGTGGAGTTTGCATGTTCTCCTCATGCGTGCATGGGTTTCCTCCGGGTCCTCCGGTTTCCTCCCACAGTCCAAAAACTTGCACGGTGGGCTAATCATCAGTTTCAAATCACCCCCTAGCTGTGACAGTGAATGTGAATGGTTGTGTGTGTGTTGGCTCTGCGATGGCCTGGTGAGCTGTTCAGGGTGTACCCCGCCCTCGCCGCGAGTCGGCTGAGATGGGCGCCAGCCTCCCCGCGACCCTAATTAGGATTAAAAGGCTTAGAAAATGAATGAATGAAGACATCCAGTGTAGGACTTGTAGGTTAGCCTAATGCTTAATAACCTGAACATCAGTCAATCCGTGGTACGACTGAACATAAATAATATACAGTAATAATAGTGTATAAAATATGATTATATACAACTGATACAAACAGTACAACACTGTTAGCATTTCAGCCTGATTAGCAGCCCCAGTCATTACTCAAATAGTCACAGGTTCATTACACGCCACAGGACGTTACGTGATGTGGGTCGACCCCCGGACTCATGTCAGAATGAATTACGGAAGCAGGTGGCGTGATTTCAGAAAAACCTAATTAGCTGTGATGGCCTCCGTGTGTCCGGACGGCTCCTCTCATTAGCGCACGCCCAAGCGATCAGCTGTAATCGTATTGCCTAAGTGATATGATTACCGGGCCTTGTGGTAACATCGTTAAAGTGCCGTTAGCTTCCAGTCGTACGCTGATTCATTCCGAAACTGAGACATGAAAACGAGCTAAATATTACCGATACGATATAACGTGAGTGGACTGTGTACAGGCTCAGGTGAGTGCAAAAATTTGTGTTGAGTTGGTTAGCGGGTTTTTAAAATGTAAAAGAATTATGTTTAGAATATTTAAAAAAAAATAACTCACTCATCAGAAGAAAAAAGAAACAAAGAAACTCTAAGAAACTCATCACTCACTCTCTCAGCCGACAATAGGCAAAGGCGGAGTACACCCTGAACAGCTCGCCAGACCATCACGTGGTAAAATACACATTTACACTTACACCTAGGGGCAATTTGAACAGACAGTTAGCCTAGTGTACATGACTTTGGACTGGAGGAGGAAACCGGTGTACCTGGAGGAAACCCACACAAGCATGGGAAGAATATGCAACAACTCGAACCCAGGACCTTCCTGCTATGAGGCGGGCGTGCTAACCACTACGCCACCGCGCCGCTCAGTATTACAGCTCCATTTCAAAATTAAAGATGAACCTTCGAACACCACAGGCTGTGCTTGTGTATATTTACTTGTTTATTATATTATATATTATTACACATTTACTACTGTGTTTTTCTGGATGTCATCATCTCACTCCTCTGTGTGTGTGTGTGTGTGTTTGTGTGTGTGAGAGAGAGTGTGTGTGTGTAATTCAGATTTCGAGGCAAACCATAGGTCCATCTCAATGTGATGTGATATGATTGGATCTCTAGAAGCAGGCGTGTGTGTGTGTGTGTGTGTGTGTGTGTGTTTGTGTTTGTGTGTGTGTTTGTGTGTGTGCTCACATCGCTGAGGACAGACAGGTGCAGACAGTCCCTGTCAGAGTGCGTCAGAGTCACACAGCGCTGCTTCATTAATGCTGGAAATGAACACCAAAAGCAAGCGTGCACACACACACACACACACACACACACACACACACACACACACACAGGGTCAGTAAACCTGGTCTCAGTCTCTTTCTAATCTGACGGTCCATTGGACAGATGGACCGGAAAAAAAATAATCGGTCGGCATATTAGGACAACAAGTTATTCCTTTTTTACATTTTTTCAATTAGTGCATATACAGCTCGCCAGTCCATCACAGGGCTAACACATACGCAACCATTCACTCTCACACTCAGACTGAGGGGCAATTTGGAACAGCCAATCACCCTAATGTGCATGTCTTTGGACTGTGGGAGGAAACTGGAGTTCCCGGAGAAAACCCATGCAAGCACGAGGGGAGCATGCAAACTGCGCACAGAACCCTCATCAACAAGCCCAGTACTTGAACCCAGGACCTTCTTGCCGTGAAGCGGACATGCTAACCTTTACGCCTTTTTTTATGCTAACCCCTCTTACTTTTTTTTTTATTGAACTACACATTTCTATCCATTTTTCTTGCATCTTGTTGCCCAAAAATTCCAGATGTCACATCCTTCCTCCTTCAAGTCAGGGCAGATGATTACGTTATACTTCCTATCCATTTATAGTCACATTTAAGGTCTAAGGGTCAATTAGTTATAGCAGCTATAAACAGCTGTTCCTGACTAGCTCTTGCTCTTTCTCTCATTCCAAAACTTTCTTAATCATTCATTCGTCGATTTATGATCAAGCTCTTTATCCTGCTCGTAGTCATGTTGGACAGTTAAAGAGCCCATCCCAGGACCACGGGGCCTGAGGTTGGCATATCTATGCAGGGTGCATAGGAACCACAAACACTACCACGACTACCACGAAGAGGCAATTTAGCATCACCAATCAGCATCCTTCCGACATGTTTTTTTTTTGGAAGTTGGGAGGAAACTGGAGAACCCAGATGAAACCCATATGGATAGCAGAGAACATTCAGATACTGTAGGTCCACATATAACGCAACGTGAGCTCAGAATCATACCAAAAACCCTGGGGCTGCATCCCAGCATAACTTTATTCCATCTGTGAAACATGGTGGCGGCAGTAGCATGGTGATAGTATCGTTCTAATTAACATCATCACACCATCTTCTTTTTCCTCCACTCTCTCTCTTTTTTTAAATCCCTTCTCCAGTAGATTATGGAGGCGCTATGTGAGCGCGATATCTCAAGAACGAGTGCCCTTGTAGTATTTATATGGAAATCCGCACTGAAAGCGGCTGATGGAGGAGCTGATCTACCCAAGGTCATAAACACAGTGATAAGGAGAAGTAAACGCTGATGTTGAGTTCTACTTGTTTTTCTCTTCCTTTTTTCCCTTCCTTTTTTCTTTCTCCTTCTCTCAGAAGTGCCAGAACTAGAACTCGAGTCCTCGTTGTCCTGTGTGTTTGAGATCAGTGGGACGGATGCAGTAAACCATCTCCTCTCTCTCTTTCTTCTCCTTTCGGTTTGCGCTTCAAATATTTGAGTCTTGGCGGACAGCGATATAAGGCTGTAGAGTATTTAGTTATGGAGGGCAGCACGGTGATATAGTATTTAGCACGTCTGCCTCACAGCGAGAAGGTCCTGAGTTCTCTGCGATGGGGTTTGCATATTCTCGCTGTGGTTGCGTGCGTGTCCTCTGCATACTCCTGTTTCCTCCTATAATCCAAAGACATGCCCATTAGGCTAATTGGCTATTTCAAATGGTTGTGTGTGCATGTATTGGTCCTATGATGGACAGGAGAGCTTTTCAGAGTGAACCCCACCTTCGCCCAAAGTCAGCTGAGATGGGCTACAGCCTCCTTGAGACCCTAGTAGGATTAAATGGCTAGCAAATGGATGGATGGATGGATGGAGTATACAGTTGAGCCCCAAAATGGGAGTTACACCCCTCGTTTCTGAGTTTGTTTTTCGAGTATGAAATTTCACAACTCATTTCATTTAAAGTGTTTTAACAGGAACATCAATGAATTTAGGCGTTACAGTAGTCTAGACGGGAAACTATGAAAGTCTGGAGAAAGGTTTCAGAGTAGTACAGACTGTCATCCTCTACACTGAAAAGATACTGTAATAAAAACTATGAGGACTCTATGGAGAAGTGAGGACTTCTGTTCCGCTAAACACAGGTTCTGACTGCAAGGAGAAGAACAGGGGAATTTCACTACTGCTATACGTGAAGTTTTCTTCTCCGGCTTAGGAAATTCGACGAACACGAAGCTGTAACGTCGACAAACCGACGTGAGTTTGTTTGCCAGAAATGGATGTTGTGTCAATCTGGTAACATAAATATAACCGGTAGTTATATAAATTTATGTATATAAATACAACGTTTTTGAACACAACTCGGTGATTCATCTAGAACTTCAGTGACGGTTTGTCCTTTTCATTGACTTTCTGTGTACTGGCAACATCTAGGGACGACTCTTGGTGACTTCCTTCCCATAGAGTTTTGTTGGTCATTGTTTTTGACAGGGTAGGTTGCCAGACCTTTCCTATTTACCTGGGTGTGGCACAAGTCCATGGCTGGGCCATTCACACCCACAGGGGGCAATTTAGAACAGCCAGTTAGCCTAACTTGGGCGTCGTGGTGGTGTAGTGATTAGGCAGTCCACTTCACAGCAAGAACGGTTCCTGGGTTCGAGTCCTGGGCTCGGCTCTGGCGTTTTTGTGTGAAGTTTCCGTGTTCTCTCAGTGCTTGCGTGGGTTTCCTCAGAGTATGCCAGTTTCCTCCTACAGTCCAAAGACATGCACATTAGGCTAAATGGCTGTTCCAGATTGCCCCTTGGTGTGAGTGTGAATGGTTTTGTGTGTTTCTGTGTTGGCGCTGTAATGGACTGGCGAGCTGCTCAGGGTGTACCCTGCCTTTGCCCAGAGTCACCGGGATAGGCTCCAGCCTTCCCGCGACCCTAATCGGATTAAGTGGTACTCAAACCCAGAATGTGCTAACCACTACACCACGGTGCCGCCCTGTTGGTACTGTGTCAACCCTACACTAAACACAGAACAAACCTAAAGAACAGAGTACACTTTATAGATTGTATTGTAGCAACATATAAAGTTACGGATGGTATCTAAGTGATAAACTGCAAATACAGGCTACAGTGTTTCATCAATGTCACGTAGAGCTGCTCAGATATGCCAGAATTTACTACTGCCTTTCATTAGATCCCTAATGCTCTCCCCACAAGGCTGCGAATCACGGCGTGATCGATGTGCATTGGCGTCACACAACCCTACATGAGGAGATTTCGGTGCCAAACGGGCACACCCAGTCCTGGAAGTCCTTACACTACCTCCAGATGGGAGCACTGAAAACACAGAGCCTGTTGCTTTACAGTGTCTCTGACAAGATAAAGAAGAAGAAGAAAAAATCTACATCATAAACACAATAGCCGCTGTCCACTCGAACCCTTTTGTGTTTGCGTATAAAACAAACATTATGTAGTAGGACTCGCACAAACGTAGCCATCAGCACTGAGCGACACGTTTGAACCCGTGACCTTCATCCAAATTCCTACGCTGCTTCTGTCCTGCTTCCCGCTCTCAGAGAGGCTCTAAAAGGGTATCAATCTGGATTCAAGGACACTCCAAATACAGCGCTGCGCCTGGGTGTTTTGTTATGAGTTTGGTTTGGTAACTAGGGTTTTTTAAAGAGACATCTGATTCAATTCAGTGCACCTTTTTTCAGATAGTCACAGATCTGATACCTCTCCAATTTTTTGGCAGCATGGTGGTGTAGTAGTTAGCATGTCCATCTCAGAGGAAAAAGGTCCTGGGTTCGAGTCCCAGCTAGTGTGTTTCTGTGGGGAGTTTGCATGTTCTCCCCAAGCTTGCGTGGGTTTCCTCGGGGTGCTCCGGTTTCCTCCCACAGTCCAAAGGCATGCACATTAGGCTATCTGGCTTGTAATTGTTTGAAATTGCCCCTAGGTATGAGTGAGAATTGTTTTGTGTGTTGGCACTGCAAGGGACTGCCAAGCTTTTCATGATGTACCCAACCTCTAACCAGAGTCAACCGTGACCCTAGTAGGATATATTGGTTCAGAAAATAAACAAATGAATGATAAAACATCAAATTTCACACCACCCTCACGTCGCATCTCTGTGTGCCTTTGCTGCACACGTGATGTAATACCTTTAGACATTGTAAGCAAGCTCATTGGTTCCCCATCTCGGTATAATCGATGTTATTCCATCAATCCCCAATGGATATGAGCAATTCTGTTTTCTGATTGGTTAATCTACTACTAGGATATCAGCTCATACCCACATCAGCCACAACATTAAAAACATTATGACTGACAGATGAAGAATACAATATTGGTTATTATATGCCAGCGACAGTAGGCACATTCTGATTGGTCGACGTGCAGGCAATAAATTGTGTGCGGACCGGTAAATATTGCTGTGCAGGTTAACCATTAGCTCTCAGGGAAACAAGCCGGAAGCTACTTTTCACGAATGCATGTGGAAACAGGATGCATACGCCATATGAGGAGTTTATTGTGGACTGGCAACCCAAGGCATACAAGAAGTAAACCACAAACAAGGAAGTATAGCATGTAGTGAGCTAAATGTCATATAATAAAATAAACTTATTAATCTTGTTTGCTTGGTCTGTACAGAGAAATCTCGGCCCTTCATTCTTGCACAATATTTTGGCACAGTCTGTACTAGACCTTGGGCCGAGATTTCTCTGTACAGACCTCACACTCAGTTAATAAGCAGTTATTATCTCGTTGCAGTGGCTCCTGACAGCTGGTTGGATATATTAGGCAACAAGTGAAATTTTTTTTGTTCTTGAAGTTGCTGTGTTAAAAGCAGAAAAAAAATCGCCAAGCATAATAATGTGAACCACTTTGACAAGGGCGAAACTATGATGGCTAGATAACAGGGTGTATCTATTCTACCTGTGTACTATGTACTAGAATAGGTTTTCACCTTAGGGTTGGTGGATATCAGTGGAATAAGCTAATGGTTACTATGACATACATTTTTTATAATTTTTTTGATTTGTGTAATAGAACTATATTTTCATGAAAAGCAATTAAAGAGTAGCTGTGTTGTTCATCCTTACAGCATAATATGTGAGTAATGTGACACATTTAAGTGATGCGGAGCTTATTTTAACCTAAATGACCATAAAAAGCTCTATACTGGGCAAATTTATCCCATGGATTACTAACCAATGCATGCGGAAGAACTGTTTTTTTTCCCGGAAGTGACGTGAACTCTTTGGGTCGGGTTGTGTAGCGCAAGTAAACAAGCATCGAGCGACATTTTAGGTGATAAAACTCCAGGTATACTAAAGGCTCTTTCCTTTTTCTGGTATCTTTTGTCGGGATTAGCGTCCGGTTTTAGACGTAAAAGCTTGGGCTTCGTGCCAAGTTCTGTCTGGAGGTCACGCCGATAGCAGGTCGGCTGGAAGTGGTCTTTGCAGATGTTACGTCCGTAGCCAACTCTCTTCCCGACTCTCACACACTGCGAGCACACCCCCCCCGAATACTAACCAATCACCCGCACCTCATTACCGGAACTCATCACCACCTCCATATAAGGCCTAGGTTAGACACACTTCGGTGTCTAGCCTCGTTAGTAGTTTACATGTTTTCACCACCACTCTAACCAGCGCTTTGGACTCACCTCTACTCCCTTGTTACATCCTCGCCCTGTTCCCGTCCTCCTTCTCTCGGCTCCTATCTCCCTCCGTTATGTCAGTAAGTTGTGTTTGTCGGTTTGCGTTCGCCCCTCGAGGCAGGTTTCATTTCCTTGTGTGGTTCCGTGTTTGTCGGTTTATGTTCGCCCCTCGTGGCAGGTTTATTTTCGTTGTCTTTTCGTTATATGTGTGTTTGGCTCTCAAAGCCCTACTCCTGAGGCGGAATAAACTTGTAAGAAGTTTATACTTCTGTCTCTGTGTGGTACCATAACAGCAGACTACTGAATTGCGTCCAAAGGCTAACGTTTTCAGAGTACGGCCCGTGCCGATGTTATGATATGTTTCCTGTGATTTCTGCGCTTGTTGTTTGTGCAGCCAAATGCTTTGCACTCCGACATTTTCCTGGCAACACACAGCTCAGCACTGACCAATAATGTGTTATCCTAGACTGGTGTCTACTGCACACAGCCCACCCAAACAAAGAATTCACGTCACTACCAGAGCTGGAACATCCAATGAAGAAGGCAACATGTCGCTGCTCATGCCTAGTAATAGCAGTATGGCAGCGCTCGTGCCTACTTGACAAGGGGCAAGGACTGACATTGCCCGACGGAACCGCTGATGTCATAACGTATTTTAAAGAGCTAGTGATACAAATTCACCACAGGTACCCTTTAAATGTACATGTAGGCAAAGTCTAAATGATTTAATCTTGTTTTTATTTGGTTTCAGAATCAACAAATCTAATTACTCACTGTGGGAAAATGCTGAGTGGGGTTCAGTGTATCAGGATGTGCAACACTCACACATGGTTTAAAAAATGAGAAGGAAATTTAAGTACAAAGGAAGGATGCAAGAAGGATATAATTCTCATACACTTGAAAAAGATATATGAGTCAGTATTTAAGCAGAAATCACTGCCGGTTCGGGAGAAACAGGATTTCTCATACGTCAACAGAACCCAAACCTGAAATCTGCTTTATCCTAATATAATCCAAACAGACCGTAGGCTGGAGCAGGAAACAGATTATATCCTTAAACACCCCTTATCCTTATACCTCTGAGTCATACTTCGCCCTTAAACAAGTTTTCTGCTTGTAATTCAAACAGATCTTACTTCATACCGATTCAATCCTCGTACCTCGAAAAACATCTGTTCTCACTGGCCTTATCATTAATAAATGCTCATATATGTTTTATCAACAGCGGCACGGCGGATTAGTGGTTAGCCTCACAGCAAGAAGGCCAGGGTTTGATTCCCAGAATCAGCGTTTCTGTGTTGAGTTTGCATGTACTTCCCTGTGCTTGTGTGGGTTTCCTCGGGGTGCTCCGGTTTCCTCCCACAGTCCAAAAACATGCACATTAGGCTAACTGCCTGTTCCAAATCACCCCTAGGTGTGAGTCTGAGTGTGAATGGTTGTGAGTTTTGGTCCAGTGATGGCCTAGCGATCTGTCCAGGGTGTACCCCGCCCTCGCCCAGAGTCAGCTTAGATAGGTTCCAGCCTCCCGGCGACCCTAATTAGAACTTAGAAATGAATAAATTAATGTTTTATCAACAAGCAAACTGTTTGTTATCATACTTCTTTCAGTTTCATCTTCGTACCACTCACATACTTTTTCCACAAACAGGGTTTATCCTCGTACCTCAAACAGCAGTTATTCTCGTACCTCACGTCGGATTTGTCCTCGTACCTTACACAGCCTTTAAACCACAAACAGCTTTATCCTCATTCCTCAGATTTTTTCCCTGTACCTCAAAAAGGTTTTATCCTCGTATCTAAAAACGTCTTTATCCTCATTAGTCAATCAGCTTGATCCTGTGCCTCAAACAGACTTTATTATCGTTGTATCTCAAACAGCATTTATCCCCATTCCTCAAACAGGCTTTATCCTCATACCTCACACCGGTTTTCAAATCTCAAACAGACTAGCTTCTTACCTCAAGCATGTATTTATTATTCTCATTGCTCAAACAGGTTTCCTCCATCAAACAGATTTTATTTTATCCCCGTACCTCGAACAGGATTTATCCTCAATTGTCAACCTGATTTGTTTTTAGCCCTGTACCTCGAACAGGATTTATCCTCATACCTCAAGACATTTATTCTTATATCATACACAGGCTTTATCCTCATGCCTCAAACGGCTTTATCCTCTTACCTCAAACAGGTCTCCTCCTCAATTGTCAACCTGATTTGTTTTTATCCCCGTACCTCGAACAGGATTTATCCTCGTACCTCAAGACATGTATTCTTATATCATACACAGTCTTTATCCTCTTACCTCAAACAGGTTTCCTCCTCAACTGTCAAACTATACTGATATTAAATATAAATGAATATTTAGTATATAATACTATGTATCAAACATATACCTCAAACATGTGTTTATTATAATCATACTTCTTACACACCAAACCAATTTTTTCATCGCTATATCTCAAACAGCTTTATCCATGTACCTCAAACACGTTTTTTCACCTACCTCAAAAAGGTTTTAATATGTTTTCGACAGGCCTGACGTAAAAATCAAGCCGGAAAGTCACCCCCCCCCCCCCAAAAAAAAAGAGAGAGAGAGAGAAAAAAACGCATTAACATAAATGAGAAAATATACAGTGTTCCGCTTTAAACAATAACCACCGTAGAATGAATAACTCGAGTGTTTAATGAAGGATAAAGGAGGTTTCCAGTTGTAAGGAGCAAACAGTGTATTACAATATCAGAAGCAAAATCTCCAGAAGGCAAATCATTGTTCCTGATGAATAAATAACTGTGCATGTTGAGATCTTTGGCAATATGAAAAGCCAAAAAAAACCCAAAAACAAACAAACAAAAAAAAACAGATACAGCATACTGCATTGTTGATTAAAGTCACTAAAAAGAAACAACACATATCTTACAGAGCCGTTTTTTTCCCAGTCAGGCTTGAAATGTTTTCTTCACGATGGTGACTAACACCAGACTCCTCAGCTAACAAACCATCGCTCCTTGAATATGACATTTGGATATGACAGATAAACACACATGGCCACTTGGAGTGGAGTCACTGTTCAACTGCATGATTTTTTTTTTTATTTTTTTTTTTCAAACTTACAAAACAGAACAGAACTGAATATTCCGAACCAGAAAAACCTCTCATCTCCTGCTCTCACTCTCTCTGCTGATTCCTGCACTTCGAAACTTCTGTGTTTCCCGTACGGAAATCATTCCTCTCTGTGATTGTGTCCTGATTCTTATCATCAGTGGCCTTGAAAGAAAATATATGTTTAGTGTTCTCAAGAGTTGGGCTGAATGGGCCTGATTGACCATTTAGGGGCGCTTAAAGTGGAGAAAATGGCACGTTCAAGGCTTTATTTAAACAAGCCTGCAATCCTATAGCAATCTATAGTGAGTTGCTATGGTTACGTTGAGGTTTGCGGCTTGCCTGTGATCAGGAGCTCGAGGAGGAACTGGAATAAGAAGAGCAGTAAAGTAATGTGAAGGATTAAAGAGTTTTGGGCGGGGGACGGGGGGGTGGGGGTGCAAAAGCAATTTTTTCCCCCCCTTTCAATCCTCACATTAATCATCGCAGTAAGAGCTCAAAGGTTAAGTAACTTTCTTTACAAGAATCTGACAGCATTTCTGTAGATCTTCCATCTACAGACATCATAAATGCACTTACAGAGATCAGTAGGCATTGTTCGGATGAATGGTCTAGAATAAAGATAATAATTACGACGTCCATTCCATATAGGACCCACTTTATTAATATAGTATCATTTCAAAGCAAAAAAGGAAAAAATAGGTTTCTACTACTTCTACTACTACTAATAATAATAATTCATGGGCAGATATTAATAGTTTTACAATCAACACTAGTATTAAAAATAAAAATAAATAAAAATAATCTTTCATCCCCTGTACATGCGTGTGCAAAAAAATTGATGACCACCCCCACCCCCCACAGGACCTTTACGGCTATGACGAAGTATCGGGCTAATCTCTGTTAGTGTTATCAGTTATAATAATAACCAGTTACATAAACGCCTGTAAGGAGAGTGAGTAGCAGTATGTGATATCTCTGGTTTAATATCAGGTTCACTTGCCTATCGCTGGACATCACGTTCCTTTCATATAGACTCAAATATTTCTTTTAAAAATTCTTCAATCTGATTGGTCAGAAAATGAATAATTAGCAGTTGTGCACCATCACACAAGGTGGATGTTCTATAAAGGTTTTAGGAGATTCTACACAGAAACACAAGAAAAACTAACTAAAATACATTTTGTTGGTTTATTTTTCTATTGTAAACTGTGATCATGATGATACTACCTCTTCCATGTGACCTTTTGTAAGAATAAGTGTCTGTTGTTTTGATTTAAGCATTATCCACTCTGCATAATGTTTTCTTTTTTAATCCTGAGATTGTGGACCAATCAGAATGTGCCATTATCTTGTCCTACATATGAACCAATCTTTAATAATAGGAATTAGGATTCGGGTTTGTAATAATGTGTTGGTCTGAATAAACAATCACTTCCCTGTTTTTATTTTATACAGAAAAACATAATCATTGATATGAAGTTTTATGTTAGGAAAGGTTGTTGCCCCCCCCCCCCCCACCTCCCCAGTGTTAGCGCTTTTTAACAGTTTTCCAAGATTGTAAATATCGTGAAACATCATAATAAATTAAGCAGAGGAAAAAAGAGAAATAATCCAAGTAAGTCCGAATCTGAGCTAACTGCAAGTTAAAGAATAGAAACTGACCCTTTTTGTTTCCTCTTTGGTGAAAGGCCACAGGAAGTTGTTCATGATGAGGTTTCTAAAGTCGAACGTGACAAATGTGGTGTTTCTTCCTGGTCTTGGTGAAAACCACAAAGCTGACCATGAAGAAAGCGAAAGCATACACTTCCTTAAAAAACAGAAAGATCATCATCATGATGTATCGTATATACTGAATGGGAAATAAGGGGCGAAGAGGTGCATGATAAGATATTAAAACTGCAGCCTTTGTAATGTGCAGACACCCTTCTATGGTTCTCCTGGGAACGCCCCAGGAGAAGCTGGAGAGTCTCCCTCCTAGACCTGTTGCCCCAGCCACATGAACTCGGATAATTGGCTGCTCCAAATTTCCCCTAGGTGTGAGTGTGCATGGTTTTGTGTGTGTGTGTGTGTGTGTTGGTACTGCAATGGTCTGGCAAGCTGTCAAGAGTGTACCCCGCCTTTGCCCAGAGTCGGCTGAAATAGGCTCCAGCTTCCCAGGAGCCCTATTAGGATTAAAGGGGTAATCACACTAGAGGTGCAATTGAAAAGGGACTGAATCAATTTTTTCACTTCAAGACGTTTTGTGACTCCACGTGCAAGCGAATATTTTGTGGCTTAAATACATATATCGCACAAAAGTCACAAAAAGGTGGCACAACAAATCTGCGAGTAATTTGCAATCGGTTTATGGATGTTTGCCAAAAAATTAAAGCATAAATCAGTCGCGTTTTATCCCCTTTTATTTCTTAAAGCATATATTTTTTATTTGCGTGTAATTAGCATAAAAAAATGTGAATGAAATGCGAATGAAACATTCCGCGTGAAAGTCTGCAACATGTCGTTTTTCCTTGCGAATGCAAAACAAATCATTTCCAACCAAAACGACAACTCTGCGACCTTCTCGCGACATGTGGGGACTGTTGGAGAAGAATTTGACTGCTCCGCATCAGAGCTTCATTTTGCTACATTCACAGAAATTTCAAACACATTTGACAATCTTTTGTGACGAGTTCACGAACCAGGCGACCAAAATGCGATGCGGCGAACGGCGCGAGACAAATTCGTGAACATCTTGAGAATGAAAAGAGACAACCATGAATTGCTATTCGCGTCGGTCGTTTTTCTATCGCGCCTCTGTTGTGATCACTCTATTAGCAGTTTGGCAAATGAGTGTTAAGTTGTGTTTCTACTGTAACTTAAAGGAAAATCAGCCCAAATTTAATACAAATTTATGTGCAAATGCTGGTAATTCCTGCGTGTTCACTTACATTTGCTTGCAACTGTATGTCGTGAGGATCCACTCTATTCGCCCTTATGGGCAGGCTGTCACAGGTAGCCGTATTTATTTAATATTATGTAAATAAGGACACATATGGAAGACACTGAGGGATCAAGACATTTCAGTACGTTCCAAAGACATTTCGTAAAAGTGTTGTGGGTAGAATTTTGGTGCAGGATACGAACAGTTAAAATAAAAAAGCACTGATGGAAGGACAGCGGGAAAAAAAGAAGACAGCGAGAGTAGATAATAAAGAGGGGTGGGGGTGGGGGATCACTGAGCCTGAAATAAGGCTGAAGCAAAGCCTGGAGCTCCGGTTTTAATAGAACAGCAAGGCGACGCTGAGGGACGCGTCCATCATCACATTGTTCCTCGGCTCAGGGTTCACCTCCTTGGACCCTATTAAAAAGATGAAGGCTGTTCTTTGAGATCTGTGGTTCACGTTGTGACACGATGGTGGAAAGAGTTCAGGTTTTCTGAAGTGTCCAACTGCATGCTGTCACCTAATATTACCGGCGCAGGTAGCGAGACAGCGGCAGAACGGACAGTATGGGTCAAATGTGGTCCAGTCGATGAGCAGACAGCAGCTTTGGAGTGTCACTGTTCAAAATCTTCAAACTGCTTATTAAAACTTTGAACAGACTCTTGGAAAAGAGAGAAACGACTTGGGCAACTACTATTATTTCAGTATGAGCACTATTATATATACACGCCGGCCCAGCGTTTCTGTGTGGAGTTTGTGTGTTCTCCTCATACATGCGTGGGTTTCTCCTGGGGTCTCCGGTTTCCTCCAAAGACATGCACATCAGGCTGATTGGCTGTTCCAAATTGCTCCTAGGTGTGGACATGAGTGAGAATGGTTGTGGGTTGGCACTGCGATGATCTGGCATGCTGCTCAGGGTGTATCCCTGAGTGTCGCCCGGTTTCGGCTGAGCTAGGCTCCAGCCTGCCTGTGACCCTAATAGTAGACATGGTTTGGTAAATGAGTGAGTGAGAGAGAGAGAGAGAGAGAGAGATATTAATCGATTTGTCTCACAAAATCACATTGAAATCCAAAGATAGTCAACCCACCCGAAGGAATGGGCAGATTTAGGATTAGCATTCGTTGTGCTAGCATCATTTTCAATTCTGTTTACCTAGAAGTTTATTCATTAATTTAAATATAAATGAAGTTTTGTGAAAAGCTTGAGAGGGCCTGAAAGACAGAAATGATTTGATAACGCCTCCATATAGTAACAAGTGATTGAAACGTGTTCCTTGTGAATGAAGTCATGGGAAAAGCTAACTTTCTATAAAACTAGCCTTAACGTTAAACGACTAGCCTTATATCCTTCTTATAACGCTTATCGCAACTTGTCATATTAGTCCGTTTAATTTTTTTACATTTTTATAAGAATTTGTAGTTCCTGTGTACTTAGCGCTGGTTCCCACACGGCTTATCTCTGCGGCTGAGAGTGACCACGAAGTGAAAGATTAATTCACCCCGCTGCATTTTTCTCATGATTCACACACACACACACACACACACACACACACACACACACACACACACACACACACAGAGCGAGAAAGAACCCAAATCTTCTACAGGGTGGTTAAAATAATAAAGAGAAAGACATTTTAGTGCTTCAGTCATCGCATCAGTGTGTCGCATAAAATGAGGACAGCTGTACACTCGACTGTGGTTAATTCCAAGAAAAAAAAGGAAGAGCAGTGCAATAAAGCTACCCAGATGAGATGAAGGGAAAAGAGAGGAGAAGGAGGGAGAAAACTAAAAGGGGACGACATTCTGTGTCTGAGGATTTAATTGAATTTTTTTTCTGTGCTGTAAAGGAAAAGATTTACAACGCAAATAGAAACAGTTAACCTCTGGCAAAAATACTTTGAGCACACACACACACACACACACACACACACACCCCGCTAATTCTTTACCGTCTTCAAGACATGACGCGTGCTCTGATTGTGCACAGAGCTAATCCCAGTATGGAAAGTCTAGACTTGGTTTGGTCTAGATACTGAGCTAATGGATGGCTAATACTGAGCTTTCAATTTGACAGTATTTTGTAGAAGTCCGCCTCACAGCGAGAAGGTCCTGGGTTTGAGTCCCCCGAGCTCGGCGCGGCCGTTACTGTGTAGAGTTTACATGGTCTCTCCGTGCTTCTATGGGTTTTCCTCCGGAAACTGCGGTTTCCTCCGACAGCCCAAAGACATGCACATTAGGCTAATCACCTGTTCCATATAACGCCTATATGTGAGTGTGTGTGAATAAATGTGTTTGTGTGTGTGTGTGTGTGTGTGTGTGTGTGTGTGTGTGTGTGTGTGTGTGTGTGTTGGCCCCACCTTCTCCCATTGTTGGCTGAGCATCCCGATGACCCTAATAGGATTAAGCAGTTGGTCAAATTAGTGATGACTGAGGTGTTTTTGGCAGAGGTATTGTACCACACCCATGCATGGATTTCCACCAGACTTGATGGGGACACTACCCTACCTGTGTCCCAGGGGTAATTGGATTTTGGAAAGTCAGCGACAAAGGTCAGAGGTCAAAGGTCAAGGTCCGATCAGTGTTTTGGAATTTTTGGAGAACCCCTACGTTATATCATGTCATGTCATTTTCATGTCATTATATATATATAAATAATTATATTGTTATATTTGGAGTTGTTTATCAGTAGCTTGTAGACATATTTACTTTCTTTACATTTAAATATCTGTAGTTATAATACGGTATAACCAGTAAATGAGATGAGCTCATACATCATCAGTCGACACAAAATAATTTGTAATATTGAAGTGATGTGGAGGAAAAAAATTAGATACTTTGTAATAAGTATTCATCAGAAAAAAAGATGAATAAATATTAGTAACTAATGCCTGGTATTAGTCAGAGAAATGATTCTGCATGATGCTCCCACCACCGTGCTTCTCTGTCTGCATGGTCTTCTTTTCATTTTTATTTTGCATTACAGAATCTTCCCCATTCATAAAGATTCATTTCAGGTCCAAGTTGTGGTGGTACAAAATGTAGAAATATTTACTCACTTAGTTGCTGAACCAAGTACTCATACTACTAGGGTCCCTGGGAGGTTGTGCCTATCTCCACCAACAATGCGGGGTACACCCTGGACAGCTCGCCAGACCATCGCAGGGCAAAACACACAACCATTCACACTCACATCCACACCTAGGGGCAATTTGGAACAGCCAAATAGCCGAATGTGCATGTATTCGGACTGCAGGAGGAAACTGGAGTACCCAGAGGAAACCTATGCAACTACACTCCACACAGAAACGTCCAAGCCCGGGAATCCTGTGAGGCAGACATGCTAACCACTACCACTGTGCTGCCCTATGTCGAAATATTAAAGAAGGTTAATACCGAGGTATGGGAATTGTCTCCAAGTCATTTATTGCGCAGTAAATATTAGCCCTTGGCTTCTAAGTGCAATCACTGTAGTTTTTCCATGCAATCTTCATAATTTTTTGTGAAACCCCAACCCTTTAGGGCTCGCCACAAAACAGCAGCATGGCTTCAAATATAAAACAAAAGCCTAATGCAAATAATGAAACCTTTAGGGCTAATAATGCGCACTAGCAGGTCGCATTATGAGACAGAGTTTCCCCTGCAAGCCTCATTACTCTTCTTCATGCTAATGTGGAGTTAGCAAGGTACAGCTGGTGTGAGGTGACCTTGGTCCATGGTTGGATGGCGAGAGCGGAGTGTTGATGCAGACCCTTGTCCGAAATCATTCCCCCGATCCCACTCAGGTCACGTGGAGGGCAATTACAGTGCTAACCTATCTGACAGTGCTGCAGAAATGTCAAAGGAAATGATCGTCGTGGCAGGCAGCTCGGAGTTTTGACATTCTCTGAGCGAAGTGCGTGGGTCCGGCACTCACAAATAGATGCAGGTTTAAATGTCACCACCAGCCAGGGGACTGAACAGGACTCACCTCGCTGACTTAACAACACAGTCCCAGAGGGACATATGAAGCTTTTTAATGGAAATTTAGACCTGCATGTATTTTGTCTTTGGGGCTGATGTATGCATGCATGTATGTATGTATGTACGATCCAGTACTATGATTCATTTAAAAATATTATTCCCACCATGGAAAAGAATCTCATGGGAATGCGGGAGTGTATTTCAACAAAACTGGCTTGTCTTTCTTCATTTATCGGCTAATATTCCTACAAATATCTGCCCTTGTGTAACTTTCTGCATTTTTTTTGCATGTGTGTGTGCGCTTGTGTGTGTGTTGGCCCTTCGATTGTCTGACAAGTTGTTCACTGTGTACAACCGGCTTTGTCCAGTGTCAGCTGAGATACACCCAAGTAGACCCTACTAAGATTTGGGAAATGATGATGATAATATTATAATAATTAAAATAAATTTAATTTTAGTTTTCTGTGCTTGTGTGGGTTTGCTCTGGTTGCTCCAGAGTCCAAAGACATGCACAGTAGGCAAATCGGCTGTTACAAATTGCCCCTTGGTGTGAGCGTGAGTGTGAATGGTTGTGAGTGGACTGGCAGGCGGGCCAGGGTGTACCGTGTTTTTATCTTTAAGTTGCTTAATCCTAATTAGGGTCACAGGGAGGCTGGTGTCTATCTCAGCCAACTCTGGGCAGGGGCAACATGCATACAACCATTTACCTTTACACACCTAGGGGTGATTTGGAGCAGCCAATTAGCCTAATGTGCATGTTTTTGTACTGTGGGAGGAAACCAGAGTACCTGGAGGAAACCCAGCAAGCACAGGGAAAACATGCAAACTACACACAGAAACCCCCGAGGCTGGGAATTTACATATATATATATATATATATATATATATATATAATATTTAAACTTTCTGCAGGACCATATGCATCATATTAATTATATTGCATTCATATGATTTTCCTCAGATTTTTTTTTTTTACATGCACAACTTTCATGTGATTCTCTTAACAAAGTGCAGAGAAGAAGGAGAAGAAGAAGGAGAAGAAGAAGGCTATGCAGCAGGGATGAGTGGAGGCCGTTTCTACGGTGGTTGCCGTGGCCAGCGGAGTGACGTGCGTGTGCACATGCCGGTCCGTATGCTGTGTGGTAGGAGACAGAACGGCTGCGGCCCCCTCTTCGGTGCATCATACTATTCCCAACATGAACTTTCACGGTCCTCCATCCACTCACTGAGTCACTGTGAGCAAGTACGTCAATCAGCACTCGTGCAAAAGCAAACAAGCCCGATCCTCTTCCTCTCTTGCTCTCTTTCCCTCTCACTCTCTTTGTCCCGGTGTCTTTTTTTTCCCTTCTATCTCCAGCTCTATTCGGATTTTTCTTTTTAAGTTTTAGACTCTGTACAAATCTTCTCGCTGCTCTCTTCTGCCTCGTTCTTTCACTTTTCAATCATCGCCTCTTTAAATTCACGATCATCAGTAAGAGAAGTATAAACATTCTTCCTTCTCCTCACACTGTACTATTTGTATTTTTTTTTCTAGGTCATGCCTGCTTAGAGAAAAATCCAAATTAATTGTGTACAAAATCTTTTTCCCTTTTTTTTTTTTTGCAAAGAAGCTGAAGAAGTTTGACTCACTCCAAACTTGGGCTTCACGGAGTCATTCATAAGTCTGGAGTCATCTCTCGCTGTCTCGTTCTTGTGTATAAACAGACACTGCCAGGCCGTTAACATCCCCTCGCGGCAGCTAACCACAATCATTTCATACATGCCTCACATGGCCAAGCTACTGAATCAGCGTCCGTCAAACTGTTGCACTCTAACCCCAGGTCCTGGGTCAGTTTCCGACAAGACAATCTCATTGTCTAATCCTGTATTATAAACAAGACATCTGATTTAAGGTCAGTAGAAAATCACCAGGTTTGTAAACGACGGTGAATCATTCGGTTTCCTGGCACGTCTGCGTTGATCTTGGATCAGGTCCATCCACTGAGTGTTTCCCTCTGAGTAGAAATGCTCATAGTCAACTAGTTTCAAATCAGATGTTGTTTTAAACATGATTTTTTTACATGTTTATCTTACGGTTAATATGGTGACGTCTAAATGCTGTTAGACAAAAAGTCCACTATGGCAAACTGTTGAAATAAAATCGGTTATAAGGATACAGGAAAGGTGTGACAAATTTGGTCAAAATATCTAAAAGGACAGCATGCAAAGGTTTGATCAATCTTCTGCCAAAATGAATGACTTTAGTGAGTTTAGTTCTTACTATCCTGGTAAGGGTGGCAATAGATCCACTGCCTATCCGAGAAATATATCATGGAGAAGGAGGAAATATACCATAAAGAAGGTGGGAATATACCATGGAGGAGATGGGAGAATACCATAGAGGAGTTTGTAATATACCATAGAGGGGGTAATAATATACCATAGAGAAGGTGGTTATATACCATAGAGGAAGTGATAATATATCGTAGAGGAGGTAGTAATATACCATAGAGGAGTTGGTAATATGCCATAGAGGAGGTGGTAATATGCCATAGAGGAGGTAATATGCCATAGAGGAGGTGGTAATATACCATAGAGGAGTTGGTAATATGCCATAGAGGAGGTGGTAATATGCCATAGAGGAGGTGGTAATATACCATAAAGGAGTTGGTAATATACCATAGAGGAGGTAATAATATACCATAGAGAAGGTGGTTATATACCATAGAGGAAGTTATAATATATCGTAGAGGAGGTAGTAATATACCATAGAGGAGTTGGTAATATGCCATAGAGGAGGTAATATGCCATAGAGGAGGTGGTAATATACCATAGAGGAGTTGGTAATATGCCATAGAGGAGGTGGTAATATGCCATAGAGGAGGCGGTAATATACCATAGAGGAGGCAGGTATATACCATAGTGGAGGTGGTAATATGCCATAGAGGAGGTGGTAATATGCCATAGAGGAGGTGGAAATATGCTGGAGGTGGTACTATGCCATAGAAGAGGTGGT
>JAOUQZ010000029.1:2869762-2897065 GCA_028564935.1 Neosilurus hyrtlii | reverse complement strand
ACTACAAGTGGGTTTTGTGTGTGTGTGTGTGTGTGTGTGTGTGTGTGTGTGTGTGTGTGTGTGTGTGTGTGTGGTTATTACGTGGATAGGCTTTTAGATCATTATCAATGTCCCCACAAGGATAGAAAGAATTCACAGTCATGTCTGATTTAGTGGGGACATTTAACCGGTCCCTGAGCTTTCAAAAACATGAGCTTTTAATTTATAAAATAAAAAAGGCAGATTATTTTTTTTCAGTTATTGAGGTTATGATTGGTATTAAATGAAGGTTCACCATTACACACAGTAATCAAGCTGCATTACTAATTATTTTGGAGGTCCCCCCAAGGACAGTATTATAAGTGTGGGTGTGTGTGGACATATCAGATCAATATTAATGTCCCCACGGGGAGAAAAATTCACTGTTATATCTGACCTCGTGGGGACATTTAGCTGGTCCCCATAAGGAAATATTTACAAAAACTTTAGTTTAAAAAATAAAAAAGTAAATATAATTTAAAAAATTACAAAAACAGGCAATTTTTTTTCTCAGCTAGATTAAATAAAATTTACCTCTAATTAACTGCATTAAGTGTGTGTGTATGGTGTGTGTGTGTGTGTGAGATGAGGGCATGTTTTTAGATCATTACAACCCCACAAGGATAGTAAAAATTCACAGTTATATCTAACTTTGTGGGGACATTTAGTCACAATATGCTTATAAATATTATATGTAAAATAAATGAGAGCAGATTTTTCAGCTACTGAGGTGATAAATTACAATAATGTGAAACACACCCGTAATAAACTGCAATAATAATTTTAGCAAAGGTCCTCACAGGACAGTATGATAAGTGTGTACGTGTGTGTGTTTATTGCGTGGACAGGCTTTTAGATTATTATGAACGTGCCCACAAGGAGAGGAAAAATTCACAGCTATATCTGACCAAGTGGGGACATTTAGCTGGTCCAGACAAGGAAATCATTAGGAAAAACTATGAAAAAAATAAAAGTGTCCCATTTTCCATGATTATGAAATTGTTTCAGTTTTTGAGGTTAAGGTTTAGACATTTAACTAAAGATTCAGCATAACAAAAATTAGCTGCATCATTAATTATGTCGAAGATCCTCACAAGGACAGTATAATAAGCATGCGCATGTGTGTGTGCATGTGTGTGTGCGTGTGTGTGTGTGTGTGTGATATACTAGCAGAATTAGTCATACATGGAAAGTGAGGACATTTTTAGGACCATGGCTCTGAGAGGGACTTGGGCTGTTTTAAGAATATAGAAACACACATGTTGGCTTTGCTGTCATTATGAGGCCCTTTTAAACCCTTTATCTATGTATTACAGTAAACACACTATGTAAACACTTTTATGTAAACAAACCTTAACCCTAACCTCAGTTAGCGAACCTCTATTCATTTTCCTCTTTATTATTTTTCCCCAGAAGATGTTTTTTTATTACATTTTTTTTTTCCAGAGGACCTGCCAGGTTTTGGATGTGTCGTTTGGCGTATGTGGGGGGGGGGTGTTCCTATAATTGTGGAGACTTTTGGTGCACACATTTGAGTAATTCCTGCACCTTGTACAAAGAATTCTACTGAAATATCTTATTGTACTTAAATACAATACATTACATTAGTGACGGGTCACTGATCTAGACGTTAAGATGTTGATTTGTGATAAGGTCGTAACAATAACAGAAATAAAAAAATAAACTAGCAACACTTGGACAACGTACGATTTGGAACAGATAACTGGAAGCAAGACATGTCACCAGGAGATCTTTAATCTTGAAATGAAGGGGGAAATTGTATGAAATTGTAGTTTGGGAAGGGTAAATGTACATGTGATAAAGTATTTGCATATGTAATTTTATCTATTTTTAGCTCCCGCTCATCAGGAGCTATAGGAATGGGTTCCATCTGTCTGTCTGTCACACTTTAGTTTACGGACATTTACTTGCCAGGCACTGAAGCTGGGGCGTTCAAACTTGCTATGCTCGTTCACTTCTATGAGTTTGTGTGTGAGTGACCTTGACCTACTTTTCAAGGTCACAGAGGCAAAACTGTATGTTAGGTTTCCAATTACTTCACAATTACTTTATGTGCGGTGAAGCTGGGTCTTTTAAACTTGCTGTGCTTGTTCTATATTGGCGTATTATGAAATGGTCCTTTTGGCGAGAGCATCTGGATCCCTATGGTCTATATATATTTCTTTAAATTCATAAAATTTGTTGTCTGAACGCCAAAAAAAACATACAACATACAACACAAAAGACAGCCTGATTTTGCTGAAGGACAACCCCCAACTTAATACGTGGTAGTAACGCCTTCAGCAGCAATGACTGCAATCAAACGCTTTCAGAAACAGAAGATCAGTCCTTACATACACACACAGTTTTTCTGAGGAGGTGAGATCAACCCGTTCGGGGTGGAACACATTAGGAAGATAGTGTATGACATCACACGGGTATCTAATCACACGCACACGCACGTGTGTCAACAAACAACAGAATACAAAGCTCATGAGGTCAGGACGCTAAAATGTATGTACAGTTAAACCCAGAAAGTTTCCACAGAGGGGTGTTTGTTTTCTATCTGAAATTGGCCTGACGTTTTCCATTAGCTCGACATGAGCAGATGAGAACAGCTAAAAGGGAGAGGGCTGGCATCTTTTGGAACACGAGACCGGAAAACAGGATGGCGAGGGCCGCAGGGACGGGGGAGCTTATTCACCCTGGAAACAAATGACTTCATCAGACGCTAATTTAATTTAGGGAAGCTTAAATTTAGCACGTTCGTCATAGTGCATGAAACGAGCCAAAATAAATGAAATAAATAAATAAACAAACAGACCAACCAGCCCAGGAAGCAGGGCGGACAGGTCGGAGATTTGGGACGTGTAGGAGATGAAATAGTTTGACGGGATTGAGAAAGACTCTTGAAAGAGGAGACAAGAAACAAAGTGCTTTTCTCGGCGAGCGGCGTGAGTGGGTTGTGTGGGTGGGTCATTCTGCTCTGTCCGTATTGTCAGCATGACAGTTGGCAGAAATCTTCTGTTGGAGGAAACGCTGCAAAATTGAGACCAGCTTCTTCCCGTTGCAAAGGCGTCAGTCGTATATCACTGTCAGATCAGTTCTCACTTCCAGACGCGGAAGGAAAGAAGCAGCGCTCGCTTGTTGATGTGATTTCACTTGTTGATAGCAACCAGGCACAAGAATAAGAACCACAAGGGATGGAGAGATTACCACACTCTTGAGATTGCCTGGTGGCAGGGTGGCTCAGTAGATAAGGCTGTAGTTTATTAATGTGGGTTCGATCCCCAGTATCACCATGCTGCCACTGCTGGGCCCTTGAGCAAGGCCCTTAACCCTCAGTTGATCAGTTGTATAAAAAATGATAAATGTAAGATACTCTAAGTAAGAGCGTCTGCCAAACACCATAAATATAAATGTAGAGAAGGCAGTGGTGGTTCAGTGGGAAAGACTTTGGGTTATTGATCAGAAGGTCAAGGGGTTCAGGCCCTTGTACCTTCAATGGGCCAAGGATGGGCCCTTGAGCACGGCCTTTAACCCTCAATTACTCAGTTGTATAAATGAGATAAAATAATACAAGCTGCTCTGAATGAGCGTGTCTACCAAATCTATCCCGCCCCCAAAATCCATACAAACACACTGTTGAGTTGAACAGCTCATTTGTTCTATATGAATACAGAAACGAAGGTGCACTATTTATTCTATGTTTATCCATTTCTCGAATACAATCCCACTAGAATCACGAGGAGGCTGGAGCCTAACACAGCCGATACTGGGCGAAGGCAGGGTACACCCTGTACAGCCCATTGCAGGGAAACACACACACACACACGACCCTTAACTCACAATCACACCTAGAGGCAATATGGAACAGCCAGTTAGCCTAATGTGCATGTCTTCGGACTGTCGGAAGAAACCGGAGTACCCAGAGGAAATCTCTACACAGACACGCCCTCGCTGAGCTGTTATATGTTTATTGATTTATTTTGGTTTGTTTAAATATAAAGTTAATTATCCCAAACTTTTTTAATCTCCATGTGATGCAGGCTTTAGCATAAACATGTACAACAAACAACGACCACACTGACTACCATGAACATATCACGCTCCGTATTATCTGCTGTCAGGGTCATGGTGGTTTAAACTGAGCGGCTGGTTTATATCCTGGCAAACAAAACCTTATATTACACGATATTTGTTAGGAAAGATCAGGGGGCGGGTACAAACAAACAATAATAATCTTACGATCTGACAAGGAACGCACCAGTTACAAACCCGGGTGATGTAGCTGAGGTTGAGGAACTGCTTGTATTTCTTCCTCTGGGTTTTTTTCTTTTGGGTTCAGTTCAACCTTTTCGGTTTAGGCTACATACAAAGACAGAGAGGGGTATATGGTTACAACCTCAAAACAGTCTTCAAGCTTGTAAACAGTGTACCAGGCTGACAGAACGGCGTACTTACAGACATTACACTTTTCTAGCCCACCAATTCTCAGCTTTATGGACACGACTGATAGTAAGGTAAATTTAAAACCAAATAAAAAGACTATATCCTGGTATATGTATTAAAAACATGCACCATGGCAACACAAGGAAAAAAACAGAGCTGAGGGACCTACAAGATCAGACCTCTCGAGACTTTCCCTCCCTTCATCAAGTGATTTTTCCAGGCTTTGTGGGATTTGGCTCCAGGTTTCCTCGAGGGTGTGTTTAAAATCCTCACGTTCCTATGTGTTCCATAGCCGCGGACATGCGTATGGGTTCCTCCTCACTCACATTCTAAGAAAACAAAGTGAGAACTGTTCCTGTAGGGTTCCTAGAGTTACGCACACACTCTGACCCACGCACTGTCACCGGGCATCTGCCTCGACGACGTAGGTGTCTTGGCCCCACCCACCTCCTCAAGCCAGATGGGCAGAAAGAGCATAAAGAAGTGAATACAAGACTGACTTAGTGGCCAAACTTGAAGAACCCAAGCAGGGCGGCACCGATTGAACCTTCGCCCACTCGCAGGCTCCCACGGACTCGCAGGCCAAAGCCGTGAAGACGGCAGCCAGCAAGGTTTGGGAAGGCTGACTGCTTTCGCGTCAGGCTCTTGGCTGTAACTGGTTTCTGTCGAAACAATATTCTGCTTTGCATCATGAGGCTTGACCTGGAAGTACCAACGGGCTTTCTTTCCCAGACGTTAAGCGTTAGCGCCTCAGGATGATTTTTTTTAACTCACTCTGTTGTTAGAAATCTTTGGTCCGTAACGTTTCAGGGCAAGCATGCCTGGGATAAGATCGCCTTGGCTCTGGGGGAAAAGTCATTTATAGACGCACTGCTTCCTGATTAGGGTGTGGAGCACTCTTAAGAATCTTTGGTATTTCTTTGCCAAACCACATTCTTGTACCTCTTTTAACGGCTCTACACCAAACAATCCCATTGATTTTTGGTGGGGTGGAAGAGCCAACTCTACTCTACCATTAGTATGAGTATTTTCTCTGGGGAAAGTACACTACGTAGAGCCATACGTCTCAGTCACGGTCCAATCCTCAGCTAGGATTACTGTAGAGTTATGTACTTGTTGGCTTGCTTCTACTGTCCATAAACAACCTGGTGGTCATTGTATTGGTGTGTTGGTTTACCAGCTACACTCATATTCCTTTCATCAATAGGGAACAGGTTCCTTTCTGGTTCTGCAACCAAAATATCGAACCTTTCAAAGAATTTCCTCCAAAATGAATTTGGCTCGGAACTTCAAAATTTGGTTCCCAGCCAGAACCTGAAACTGGTTTTTCCATTGTGAACCATGATGGCATTGGGCTGCATGCTGATGTAGGGGTTAGCACATCCACCTCACACAGCAAGAAGGTCCTGGGATCGAGCCTCATGCTCGACACGTTTCTGTGTGGGGTTTGCATGTTCTCCCCTTGCTAGTCCCGGTTTCCTCCAGGCAGTAAGGTTTCCACCAGCAGTCTAAGGACTTGGACGTTAAGCTTACCGGTTGTTCCAAATTGTGAGTGTTGGCCCTGTGATGGTCTGGTGAGATATGCTATACAGGGTGTACCCTGCCTTCGCCAAGTGTCGGCTGGGATGGGCTGCATCCTCCCTGTGGCCCCAATAAAAAATAAAGCAGTTCAGAAAATGAAATGAAAATGAACCATGATGACATCACTGTGCGTGTCATTAGTTTGAAGAGGAAACACGTGGAGAATAAAGAGTCATCTGCCATGGAAATAAAGCGTTTGTTGGTGATTTGGTCACGTGTAATCAATTCGATCCGCCATCTTGTTCCGACTGTTTACTTGTGTTGCACCCTCTATTGATGGCGCATCCTTGATTACGATGGTTCTGCCCAAAACTAGTAGAACTGCCGGCTGGTTTGCTAGCTGGCACCAAAGGTTTAAAGAATTCAACAGGTTCAATGTATGTATGGCGTCCAATCCAGGGTGTAACCAGGAAACACAATAAAGCAGTTAATGAACGTGAACGAATGTTTTTATTAACTGCTTTGAATTCATTCCTGATGTTTTTTTGATATAATTTGTGTCTATCTCTGTTCATGTTATGTCTTATTTTTGTTTCTTTAGGATTTACAACGACCAGGAACCATCCCTTCGGTAGATTTAAATAGAAGGAACTCGGACGGATTTCGGAGGAGCCTTTCAGCTGCTTTTTTCGATCTGACGGAGACGAAGAAACGCAGAGAGAAGCAGGGAGGAAATTAGAAAAGAGAAAACGAGAGGAAAAGAGGAAAGGCAGGGTCTGAGAGGTCACACACGCACACGCACACACACATATATGCACAGACATGCATAGAATAATGAGCCTGTCACTAGGCACATCCGATTGCAGAATAAAATATCTTGGCTGAAGTCCCTGACCTGAGGGATCGAGCTGGAAAAAAAAAACTAAACAAAAAAAAACAAGATTTAGCAAGACGAGCAGAAGATGTGTGTCAGGACTCGGCCATCATGTAAAAGCCTGCCTGATCAGTGACACTGCCCATCCTTCCTCATACCCAATATTAAACTATTATACCACCTGTCTGAATTCTCTTTTTGATAATCATCATTCTAGATAGATCGATATATTTGTAGCATCCTAATATTTATATATTTAATATTTGAATGCTACGGCACAGTGGTTAACACATCCACCTCACTGCAAGAAGGTCCCTGGGTTCGAGTCCTGGGCTCGGCTCAGGCGTTTATGTGTGGACCCTGCATGTTCTCCCTCTGCAAGTTTGGGTTTCCTCCGGGTACTCCAGGTTTCCTTCAACAGTCCAAAGACATGCACATTAGGCTAACTGGCTGTCACAAACTTTCTCTAGGTTTGAATGAGAACGGTTGTGTGTGTTGGCCCTGCGATGGACTTGAAAAGACCCCATGGCCCTAATAGGATTAAACGGTTCAACAAATGACTCTTCCGAGTCCGTTCGGTACTACCGTTGTCTAGTTTTGCAATTTCGATAGAGCGCCGGGTGTATCAAACACCGTTTTTGTGTAGAGCTATCTTGAGTTTTTGTGGAAGTGCTACAGGGGGGTGAACCTGGCTTCCTGTGTACAAGTGTAGACATTCTGTATTAAAGAAAACATTTCAAGACAACAAAAAGTATCACATCTTTTTACAAAGCTTAATACTATGCTAATTACTACTAATAAAAAAAACAGTGATCTTAAGAACAATATGGCGGGCATTTGGGGAAATCCAACAGGGATGGCGGCAACTGCCGGACTTAACTGAGGAAGTAGTGGAAACCATCAGAAGTAGACGAGGGAGTAGCGGAAACCATCAGAAGTAGACGAGGGAGTAGCGGAAACCATCAGAAGTAGACGAGGGAGTAGCGGAAACTATCGGCCATAGCCTAGAAAGAGGTAGTAATGTAAACGGCCGGAAAATGGCCGAGGGAGTCCCAGATGCCCCTGCCCCAGATATAAAAGTAGTACCAGCTCCACTATGGCACCACCACCACCCAAAATTTGCAGAGAACAAACAAAACTTGCAGAGATTTCCCAAGTGTTCAGAGTACATGAAGATGATATGCTGGTACATGGTGTTTAACTGTGATAAGATACAGTAATTTGCTATTTATTATCACAATAAACAATGCTAGTGTTTTGCTAATCGCTAACTGGTGTAGATACAGCAGTAATATCAACAACATTTAGATGCATCAAATCCCCCGAGATACAGATCGGGGCGGGGTTTTGAAATGGAGCCGACTGATTTTGTGACCCGTTTAACGTCTGCAGCAGCTTCTCCGTCCTCGCAGATATAGCGCTATGTATATGGCTGTTGCTGAAGTGTAGCACTAGATTTAATATCTCTGAAAACTTTATAAACTTAATTTATTGTTTTTTTTAAATAGCATTAGAGTTTTCATCTGAACAGCAGCTTGGGGGAAATGCCTGTGTGTGTGTGTGTGTTAACTCAGAGGTATGACCTGCATGTTGGAACTCAGACACTGTGTAAAATTCTTGGTGTTTTGTGTGAAGTGTGACTAAGCATCCATTCCAACACACATTCCAGGACGACGTGTTAGCTTCACGACAAAACCCATCACCAACAACCTAAAACTATACACACCACCCATTAATACGAACCTGTATCTTTACGGGTCCTGGGTTTGTGTTCCGGGCTCGGCAATGGGGTTTCTGTGTGGGGTTTGCATGCCCTCCCTGTGCTTGCATGGGTTTCCTCAGGGTACTATAGTGTCCTCCCACCGTCCATTTTCTCTGGGTGAAGGCGGAGTACATCCCAAACTGCCGGATTTGACCCGCGGACCTTTAGTTTGACAGCTGGGCTGGCACAGTGGCGTACACGTGGTTAGCACGTCCACCTCACAGCAAGAAGGTCCTTGGTTTGATTCCTGGGCTTGGGGCGTTTCTGTGTGGAGTTTGCATGTTTTCCCTGTGTTTGTGTGGGTCCCCTCCGGGAACTCCGGTTTCCTCCCACGGTCCAAAACCATGCACGGTAGACTAATTGGCTGTTTCAAATCTCCCCTAGTTGTGAATGTGAATGGTTGTGAGTGGGTTGGCCCTATGATGGCCGGGCGAGCTGCCCAGCTGTTGGCTGAGATGGGCGCCAGCCTCCCCGCGACCCTAATTAGGAATAAGAGGCATGAATGAATGAATAGGTAATACAGTCACAGAACTTGGTTAAATCTCTAATCCTGGCTAAACTAATCACTCTTTGATTTTTCAGGTTATTAAAAACATCACACACATCATGTCACTCATGTTAGCAGGTTAGCTTGTTGCTGTTTACGGTGTGCCTCAATTTCAGTCCAAAAAATCCTGCAAGAACATTTGAAGTTGTAATGGGACAAAACCAACAGCCACTCGAGCCTGTAACTAGAAAACGTTGGTCTCCTTTGAATACATAAATCTAGCTTGTGCTGCCATCATGTGGTGAAATTAATATAACACACCACCACATGACTTTCACGTGATTGTGTTTTAAGCTGTTTTGTAATTTTTTCAGAATTAGAATTTAGAATTTATATTTTACCAACCTGGCAACTGCAGTATTTCAAGCATTAATTTAAATCTTATTCATAATTTTAGTTTATTTCTTTATCATCTCCCGCATAAAGTCAACCTGGAGCCACTGGTGTTGAGACATGAGTTCACCATCATTCCATTCATCCCTCCGTCCATCGGTTATCCATACCTCTTATCTGTCATGGCTGATGGGAGCTGGAACCAATCCTAGTTGACTTCAAGCAAGAGGCGGTGTTACATCTTGAACAGGTCGGCAGGCAATTGCAGGGCTTAATCATACTAGGGTCGCAGGGAGGCTAAGTCATTCTGGGCTCTCGAACTGCTCGCTAGTCCACTGCACAGTCAACACTCACTCTCACACCTAGGGGCAATTTGGTACAGCCGATTAGCCTAATGTGCATGTCTTTGGATCGTTGGGGGGAAAATGGAGAAAACCCTTACATGGTGGGGAGAACATGCAAACTCTATACAGGACTGACTGACGATCACATGTCTCCTAATTTGTGGGCAACACTCTGAGGATGTCTCACATATAATAGGGGGTCAAGGTCAGGTACATATTCACAAATGAAGGCTTGCATCAAAACAACAAGTGTAAGAAAAGGTCATGTGATGCACAAACATTAACCATAGCAACACGCCAAGCTATCTTCTTACAGCTATAGGATTACATGCAGATCAATGTTCTGGCTAATAAACAAACACCAAGTGTAAATGAACACTAGATTGCTACATAAACAAACAAACAAAACACCAGACCAGGTTGTCGCAGACACTTTATTTATAATTAACACGGGTTTTTTTTTCCAAGTTCAAAATCATGTGGCACGTCTCAAAGGCAAGGCACAGCATGAGGTGCAAAAAATCCACAGCTCCATGCGTGTCGTTCCCAACCCCAGGATTAGGAGATAAGAGTCTCTATCAAGCGTATCATTTCACCTTTCATTAGAATTCTCTGGATCCGTCGATGGTTACTGACAGGACCGATAGCATCCCGTATGGCTCAGATACAACAAATTAACATTTACGCTCAATGTGCTCATTACACAGACGCTTCGGTGCAACATCAGACATCAGGGTTATTTCGAATGTAGAAAATAATTCATGCTAATAATCATGTAGCGCCACATTATGAACACTGGTGTGCATCTCCCTAGAACGTCCATCCGTCAGCAGGTTAAATGTTACCAAGCAAAACACTGAGATTATTATTCATCTCTGAAATAAAGAGCAGTTGCTAAAATAATTACCAGCAAATTTGCATTTAAAGCTGGGGGTGGCGATATGGAGACCTAGGAAAAATTGAAAGTAGCATCTCTTCAGAGCTCCGGTTAAACCCACCCCTGCCCTCGGAGACCCTTCCAAAGCCACTCCCCCTCCACACACACACACACACACACACAAGCTCTGTGGCATCACGACAGCTTCATCAGAGCGTGGAGAGATGTTCTAAACCCTGGTAATTATGGTAGGATCATGCATGAGCAGTGAGTCATGGAAGCATCTGATTGGATATTTCTCAGTGGACCGCAAGGCAGTGATTGGTCGGAATTTTTTACATGATTAGTGGTCACGGATGATGGATTTTTCTCAGATGTCATAAGTTAATGATTGCTGTTAGGGTGTATAGACCATTTCAACCAATATACCAGTTTATGTATACAGATTAAAAAAAAAAAAAATTCACCAACCCCAGCTTTATTGGTTACTGTTCATATGGGCTTCATAAGCCCTACATAAGCTCATTCTGGAACGAGGGGTTAAAAGTATATACAGTCGTTATAAAGGCTTATTAACCATTTTTGACCTAGGGGCAATTTGGAACAGCCAGTTATCCTCACCCGACCACTAGAGCGCCAACGCACTCACATTCACACCTAGGGGCAATTTGGAACAGTCAATGAGCATAATGTGCATGTCTTTGGACTGGGGGAGGAAACCGGAGTACCCAGCGGAAACCAACACAAACACAGAGACAACATGCAAACTCCAAACTCCGCACAGACACACCCTTCCCGAGCCAAGGACTATTTTGCTGTGAGGCAGACGTGCTAACCACTACTCCACCATCCCGCCCATAACGCTGTTAACTCTTCTGCATCACTTGACTAAAGTCTTGACTTATGTCACCTTGATATAAAGCATTCTTTGCCTAAAGAAGTTAGAACTACACACTCTCATTTTAGTCACTCAACTCCTGAACCAATTATCCCTACTAGGGTCCTGGGGAGACTGGTGCCTATCTCAGCCGACACTGGGGCAAAGGCGGGGTACACCTTGAACAGCTCGGATTCAGAATAGACATAGCTAGCATAACAGATAGCTGTTACGAAGCGCTTATCTAGGTGTTATGTAGCTCTATAAGCACTGGGGGTATAACCAAGTGCTCCTCTTTCCGTCTGTTATGAACATCAAATCACATCATCAGATTTACTGTGAAGCCCAGAGTGAGAAAGGAAGCAAAGATTCCGTAAACATCAAATCTCTCACCTTCAGCTGCGAATTAGTGATACAGCTACGAGGCGCTAGGTTTCTAAACCTCCAAAACACAAGGGATTTTTACCAAAACTTATAAATAAACCCTGTTTATACGGAAACCTACAGCTGGTCATTGATCTGGAAGATTTTTTTTCTTTGTTTGTTTGTTGTTCTGGGTTTCCCCGATGCCCCGCTGTGCATTTCACCCGAAAGCAGTCGCGTCTTCTGCGGAAGCCGACTTTCCGTTTTGCTTTGAAAGATGACTTTTTAACTCGCAGTGCTCCACCTACGCTTTAATAGATCACAGCTTAGACTTTTAATTATAGGTCAGAAATTTGTTTGCATTTTATTTAGTCTGCTTTTTAAGAAGCAAACAATGTGTTGTGTGTGTGTGTGGGGGGGGGGGGGGGGGGTGGGGGCATAAATCCCTGGATTTAGGTAACCAGAAAATTAATTAACAAAATATTGGATTATCCCTTAATTTACAAAAAATAAATACATTTACAAAATAGTGTTTAGCTATAAAATGTTTACAAATGTTTAAAACTAAAATTACTGACAAAGAACATAAACCATTCTATAACCAAGTCATAATGTTATAAATTTATGATGTTATCTTTCTTTTATATATAGGCACTGCCTTAAGGCGGAGCTCCTGATAGATAAAGTACCTCCATTAATAGGTGTTCAAGGCTGGTGTTATAATAGTAGTACCCCTCCTTTAAGGGGTGAGTTAATAAATCCGCACTGCATTTCCTGACTACACTCTGAAGCGAAAGCAGGAAAGGTTACCCCTGAGTTTTCTTTTCACACCTTTCACGCCCTGATTTGTGTTCATTTGTATCACCTGTCTTGTTAGTATATTTATTCGTCTAACGAGTTCATGTTCCGTGTTGCCGGTCATGTTCATGGTAAATCTCTTGATGAAAGTTCGCCTGCCTACCTGTGTGTTTTTTATTCTGAATGGTGGAAAATGAGCTTCTATCTTTTGGGTTATAGTTTCATTATTACTAATACATTTTTTAATTAGTGACACAGCAGCGTTATTAGATGTTCAGTGGTGGCACGCACATGGGCCAACCATCCTAGTCATATTACATGCCTATGACTTGCCTCTGCTTAGGAGCTCTGCTAGAACAGCTTCATCCAACAAGACTATTGAATTTTGATATGAAGTTGGAATTGCAGACTTTATTCATGTAAAAAAAAAAAACAAACATAGACAAGAACAAATAGAAATAAATGTAAAATTGCCTTATAAAACATTCATGTAAGAGGTTATGAATGTATTAGACACCACTGTTGTGAAGTGTAAAGGCTGTTACACACCGGGTACGATGTGAAATTTCGAAGTGGAAAAAAAATTGTGTGAAATATTCTCACACCGAACATAATTTTTCTTTGTTCAATTCTGTGATTTTGCGTTTCATGCCGCGACATTCACTAGTAACCTGAGTGCACGACTGAAATGTCTGGTAGTCAGGGAGATCTAATAATCATAGACACGCTCTTAAAAAAGAATGTTTTAAGTACACTCGTTACTGGAACTGAGAAGACTTTTTAAAGCTCTCGAGAGACAGGATGCTTGGCATCAAGACAGAAAGCAGTGCTCACAGTTTTGCATGTCTATTGGTGAAATACTGTAGAGCAGAGGATGTTTGGGCTGGGATTTTTTTTTTGTTTGTTTTTTGCTAGTTGTTCGCAGTCATCACAACCAGTGAAATGCATTTGTATTTGAAATTTTACAATAAATGACAAAAATTTAAACATTTTTTTTCATCGGACCAAATCTCACACTTGTTGTTTAATGATGAATAAGTATTGAATATATAATAAATAATAATAATAATAATAATAATAATGGTGTTTTATAAAGGAAAAGTTGAAATCTTGTGATATTTTTGTTCCTGCTAGAAGAAATGAATTGCTATCTTATGACAACAAATTAAATCAAAATGAACATATAATTTAAAAAAACTAGACAAAATATATATATATATATAAAACATATAAATCTGTGACATCTTTCTCTTTTTTTTATACTTTTAACCATCAATGATTTTCAGAAGTACTACACACGAAGGATTGGGATGTTTCGTTATTGAAATGTTTCCAGCAATAAATTATGCTGATTGGTTAAGTGTTGCTCTTAAAAAAAATAAAATAAAAATACTAATAATAATAATATTAAAGTCATACTAAATGAGATCTTCTGTTTCTCTTTAAAGTGAAAGTCTGTGATTGGTAAGCCTTTTTCTATCTCTCTAATAATCATAGACTGTAGTTTGGAAGATATACAGGCTACAGTAGCTATTAGAGCTCCCTCTAGAGGGCTTAATAGGGACATTGGTTTTGAACGATTCTCAAAACCGCAGCTGTATTTAATTGTCGTATAATCGCTGATATTTTTTGGGTCAAATGATCAGATATTTTTAATAATGGAGAGATGAAATAAGCAGCCACAAAGTCGTCACGCGGTTATGTTTTCAGTTCCCAGTTAGCCTGATGCTGAAAATAAGCTAATCAACAGTCGCAAATAATTACCGCTATACAACGTTATATTTGTTCACTGATTTTTAATTGTGCTTTTAGTCACCATTATTTCACTATTATAAAATAAAATGTTCATGTCTTGTACTTAAACCCGACATATTTATGGGTAAATCATTTGGAAATCATTCATCAACCATTTGGAAGAAGCTTTTAAATAAAAACTTAATAAAATGGCTGCCAAAGTCCCCTATGTAGGTTTCAAACCTTTAAAATTAAACCAGCGTACGTAAGTGAATTTTCTATATGCAGACTCTGACGTCTTTTGTTTTTCTTTCTTTTGCTTTTACATTTAGCTTTTTCTGGCCCTGAAAATAGCTCCGCCCCCAGCTACAAAACTTCCATACTGCACTGTTTCTTTTCATTAAATTCTTTAAGAGGTGTATGTTTTAATAAAAGAGGGTGGGGTCATTATGGAGTATTTATGTTTGCATGGCTCAGAAGATTACAAACTGTCCCTTTAAAGCCGTGGCCGATTTCTAATAATATTAAAACCAGCAAATCTATTCACGTTAGAGCGACCCTAAGTCGCATAGCAGGCAGGCAGATTATCATGAAGTAAAGGAGAACTGTGTTTATTTTTGTTTCAATAAATATAAATTAGACACAATCTAAAAGTGATGGTTTGAATTAGGGAGCTACCTGACATTAGCATTCCGTTCAGTATCGACCAAGCTAATGTTTCCATGACACCAATGCATTCTGCCTGGCTTAGCTTATGCTAGCTTAACCAAAGAGACTCGCCAACATCACTCCACACATGACCACACGAGCCAGTGAATCTCAATCATTTCTACTAAAAAAACCAAAACAATACAACCATCCAAACAAGCAAACAGAAAAACTGAACCTCCTACGTGCAGAATATCTCATATTACACGGACAGACACGCCACCTGAACTCAGCAATAAAACTGTAAACCCTTTAGAACTGATCACCAATGAGCCTTGAGTGCTCAAGTGGCTAGCCGCTGCGTCACCACCTCCCTGTACATGATGGAAATGTAGATGAAGAGGAGGAGGATGACGAAGAAGTCGTCCATGAAGCCGAGCAGGCCGAACAGTGCCTCGGGGATGAAGTCGAGCGGAGAGACTAGGTAGGTCAGCGCCCCCAGCAGGCACAGAAGGATCCGGATCCGGAACATCCAGAAGAGTCCACCAACCGTGAACATCTCCCTGAAGGCATGGCGGAGAAGAGTGGGGACGTCGCGCAAACGATCCAGGAGCTACACCACGCGCACACAGAAGAATCAAAAAACACGTCAACACATTATTATTAATATTATTGTTGTTGTTATTATTATTATTATTATCATTATCATCATCATCTCCACCAAGGAGGCTATGTTTTACCTTCAGTTTGTTTAATTACAAAAAATGTTTCAAGCAGATCTTCATAAAATGTCTACCATGGGCGGGGCTCTGACCCAAGAAAACTCCATTAGATTTTGGAGATGATCCAGATCCAATTCCGGGATCCATAAATTTTTAACATTGTCATATTACTGTAGGCCCACCAGGGGGTGCTGTGTATGTTTTTCAGCTCGGCTCTTGTTGCCATTGTTACTATTATCATTTCTCTTCATCACCAGCCAGCCAGCTCTCACCAACCCCATCTTACCAAACTGCTGCTCATGCTGCATCACAGGACAGCGTAACACAAATGGAGTATCCGCCCTCTTCTGCATACACGATCTCACAGACACCTGCGATTGGCTGGAAATACAGTGCTTCTCCACACAAACATTCCAGACCAGAGCTGTGACTCCAATAATACTCATTTAATTTTCCACCAATGATTTGACATAAACTGATATTTATATTTGTTTTGTCTCTTGTTTCGGGTGTCTTGTAAGTTTTTGTTTGTTTATTTCCATCACAAAGGGTGCTAAATAAATAAAGAACAAATTAAGAAATTCCATGAATCTGTCCAACAGTTATTCTCTCTATCTATCCATACAGTGCAGCTTTTATTCCAACAAATCCAAACTTATAGCTTTAGCTTGGTATACTCATTGTTTTGAAGGCTAGTGTCCGTACAATAGGGTTTTCTTTGTAGAACTCAAAACATTAAACATAACTATAAATGGACAAAAACAATACTGTAAACACACATGCACACTCACAGATCTGGGCTGTCCAGAAAATCTCCGGTTGTAGTCGTTGACGTCATTGAGGATCAGGTTCGCATCAGGTTGTCCGTCATGCGTCTCACCATTTTGCTCGGTACCGTGGAAAAGCGGCAACAGCAGGGTCACCTGAGGGCAGACGTTGGTCCGAGTGATGAAAAAAGGAAGTGGCTGAAAAAATGTTTAACTATGTTTTATACTGCTGTGTGGAAGGTATGACGTCAACACTTGTGCAGGATGAAACAATTATATACGCACATCTCCTCTAGGAGGCGCTGCTGCACGAGCTGCACCAGAATTTCCTGCTTTACAAGCAGAACAATGTGACTTCTGTCTCGCTGACGAAATGAACATAATAATATATATTTTTAAATGTTGGCAAATTGTTGTTCTGAAACATGTTTACTGAGGAAAAGAAAACTTGCGTGTTTACGTTTCAACCTCACTAAGAGCTTTCACCTTGCCCGTATTCAGCAGTATGAGCTGTATATGAACCGACCATTATAAAGAGCTACAGCTGCCATCCAGCCTTATGCTTTATTTCAACACTATTTATATCAGCACAATATCACAGCAGTGGGAATAATAATGATAATAAAAATAATAATAATAATACTGATAATAATAATAATAATACTGATAATGATAAAAATAATGACAATAATAATAAGAATAATACTGATAATAATAATGATAATAGTAATAATACTGATAATGATAATATTAATAATAATAATAATAATGCTAATAATAATGATAGTAATCGTGATGATAATAATAATAATAATGCTAATAATAATGATAATGATAACAATAATAATAATAATAATAATAAAGATAATAATACTGATAATAATAATAATAATTATAATAATAATCATGCTGATAATGATAATAATAAACATAACAATGATAATAATAATAATGACAATAATAATACTGATAATAATAATAATACTGACAATAATAATAACAATATTAATAATGAAAATAATAACAATAATACTGATAAAAATAATGAATATAATAACACTGATAATAATAATACTGATAATGATAATAATAATACTGATAATAATAATAATAATAATAATGACAATTTTAATACTGGTAATAATAATAATAATAATAATAATAATGACAATTTTAATACTGGTAATAATAATAATAATGATAATAATAATAATAATAATGACAATTTTAATACTGGTAATAATAATAATAATGATAATAATAATAATAATAATAATAATAATAATAATGACAATAATAATACTGGTTATAATAATAATAATATTAATAATTAGAAGCCAGAAATGCATAGGAGATAACATATAGATGCTATTGAGCGGACCAATCAGAATTGATGTTATGCGTAGTCAGTGTTTTGACGAGGTGCACATCAGGCTACAGCGTAATGTACTTTATTTAGAAGTATAATCTAGCCTTTAATTCAACCCTTCAATGGTTTTTATAAAGAGTTTTTGTAAATGTAAATCTGTCTTCTTACTATTTGCCTGCAGATGGGACAGTTTATGGCTCCGAACCATGTCCCGTAGCGCCAGTACGCGATAATACAGGAACCTGTGGGATGGATGATAAAAAGTGCCTCATAAATCTGCCGCCTCACTCATTCTGTAGCAATAACGCTGTTAGTAGGTCTAACTACCATCAGCTAACCGGTTTAGAACACAGTGACAGACTAATCTATAAAATGATCAAACCTTCATGTGAAGATACGTAAGCGGTCGGGAGGAATGATGGGTGAGGGGGGGTGGGGAAGGGGGAGGAGTCAGGGGCTCTCACCACAGAAGAGATGACCGCAGTTAGTCTCCACGGGGAGAACGGCCTGCTGGAGACAGACCGGACAGGACATGTCTGAGTAGTACTGATGTCTCAGTGTTGGAGATGCCGCTTCCTGAAAGAGAGAAAGAGAAACAGAGAGAGTGCACCAGAGGTCACAGTGATGTTAAAGTAAAAAAATGTACTTGTGGGACGATATTTCTGCTAAAGCCTGTGAAATACTTAAAGATCTACTAATGATCTGCACATGCAAACACTTAATAGCACCGCCACAGCAAAATTACAAATTCACAGTACATATAGTTAAAGAGACAGTCTGTAATATTTAAAAATATTCCTAGACCTGTAATTATCATACAGATTCATCAACTTTCTCATACAACTGCCGTTCACAAAATTACCATGCACTAAATTACACCAGTTTCTTTCTGTTAGGCTTCTTTGCTAGATTTTTCTGGCCTGGAAATAAGCTCCACCTTCAAACTGGAACACTGCAGATTTGCAAGGCAGCTCATAAAGCACACTCTTTGAACAGTATGAGTGGAGTCAGTTATACGAGGAGTCTGCCTCACAGCAAGTCTCCTCGTGCTTGTGTGGGTTTCCTCCGGGTACTCCAGTTTCCTCCAACAGTCCAAAGACATGCACATTAGGCTAATTGGCAGTTCCAAATTGCCCCTACGCGTGACTGTGAGGCTGAGTGCAAATGTGTGTGTGTGTGTGTGTGTGTATGTTTGTGTGTATATGTTGGCCCTGAAATGGGTTGGCGAGCTGTTCAGGGTGTACCCTGCCTTCACCCAGTGGTGTCTGAGATAGGCTCCAGCCTCCCCATCACCCTGGGAGGATTAAGCGGTTCGGCAAATAAAAAAAAAATCTAAACAGTTGAGATTGTGATTCACTTTTCAGGCAGCAGAGGGTGCTAAAAACATTGTCACAAAATACCCCACAATGTTATGATTTTCCTCCCAATTCGATATAACGGACCTCTTTGGTGGAGATTTTTGACACATAACCTTGTCACGTCCATTCGGTAGCAGGATGTACCAGAATATTTTTTTTGAGGGGAGGTGTTTACTATATTACTATATTAAATGAACAGTAAATAAGTCCTCACAGACCTGCTCTGTCTGTAGCTGCTGTCGAACTGCTCGCACGTGGTCCTGATTCTCTGGGTGGATCCTCTGCTGTTCATTCCTAACACATACACGCCGCGCACAATGTGTGTGTGTGTGTGTGTGTGAGAGAGTGAGAGTGAGTGAGAGAGAGAGAGAGAGAGAGACAGAGAGATGATGTAGTAAGTTTGTACTCAGCAATTTTACAAAGCACACCAGTGAACAGTGACAAAAATGTAAGGTGTGAGTATGTGTGTGTGTGTGTGTGTGTGTGTGTATACCTGCACAACAGCGTGGCCAGACCAACCAGAAACGTCACACACAGGGCAAACACAAGCAGCACTGGGTCACTGACACCTTCAATAAGGGAGCGCTCATCTGGGATGGGAGGATTTGCATCCGGACAGACGGGGTTTTCCATTCCACCTGCTCATAGCCTGCACATTCCTCAACATTACAGGGGGAGAAAGCAAGAAACACAAGATCCACTAAGTATACATACAGCATAGAAATACTACACTGAAATTAAGAGGATGAGAAAAGATTCCTCAGTTACAAATTATAGAAAAAGACCTGAAATGAAACTAGAAGTTGTGTGTATGTGTATTTGGGTTTTTTCCCCCCATGATGCATTGCTTCATGTTCTTTTTTTTTTTTTTTTCCTTTTTCAAAACTCAAAGCATAGACACGGCACTCATTGCGACACTGTGGCGTAGCGGTTCGCACGTTTGCCTCACAGCAAGAAGGTGGTGGGTTTGAGTCCCAGGATCAGCAAGGGTGTGTCTGAGTGGAGTCTGCGTGTTTGCCCCCCAATGTCTACGGCACTTCCGTTTCCCACGACAGTGCAAAGACATGCGCTTCATGCTAATTGGCTGTTCCAAATCTCCCCCTTTTGCATGTGTGTGTGTGTTTTGACCCTGCAATGGCCTGGCGAGCTGTGTATGATGTACCGCGCCTAGACTCAGGCTGGGCTGAGATAGGCTCCCCGTGACCCTAGTAGGAATAAACGATTTGTCAAATAGATGAATAACAACAACAACAATTATAAAATGAATTATGGGCATAAAATATTTTATCATTATTAGTAATTTAAAAGAAATATATTCATATTTTTAAAATGATCAACAATAATGAAAATAAAATAGAAAAACAGTACAAAATATTGTACAAATGTAAAAACACGATGTGGTAAATTATAAATAATTGTACAATTATAAATAATAACATATAGTTTAATAACTATATGATCCCCCAGAGCAGAAAGCTAATATCCAATAACTAATAAACAGCGTGTTTTTGGTGATAATTTGTTCAATAAATAAAACAGAGACAGTCTCGTATTTACCAATTAGAAATATCTCATAAATACCCTCTGTATTTAACACTCACATGAGTTATAACAATCCGTCGGTCAACCAAATTATTCCTCCAACATAGTCAACAACCAGCAGACATGTAAACTAGCAAATACAACCGGCCGCAATCCAAATACATCCCTCTTCCCTATGCACTCCACTAACCAAGATGCATAAACCACAAAAAAAGTGCTCCTCAACAGGGAGCGAAGAACGATTTGGAATTCAACCAATCACTATCAGCCTGAAAGTCACTTCCGCATTGTTGCTCGCTGGTCCGCCTTTGTTATAGTAGTCCGTTTTGTTTGCCAGCTCACATTTCAATTTGAAATTAGTTAGGGAGGAGTGAAACGTGTCATCGTGATAATTTTCTGCACAGCTCTTTATCACGCAAAAATTGCGTCCTATATTTTTAAATGGGTTAAGATTTAAATACATCATAAATGAATCATTTTTTCAGGAGTGTATTTGGGCGCTTTTTGCAGGGTGGCATATTGCATCCCGAGACCCTACATAACAGAAAAAAAGACCCACCCAGACAACGTTAGTTTCTCTACCCGTTTTAATAGTATGGAAATCCCGCCTTCTATGATTCGATTGGCTAGTATTTTCTAACTCTGACGTTTACTGAGTATATGATTGGATAAGGCTAAGCCGTCCTGGGGAAAAAGGCGGGGTTTGATTAAAACGGGTAGGAAGATAAAAAACTAAGACGAATAGCTGTCTTCGCCGGTGGAGCGGTTGCTTGTGTCTCCGCGTATTTGTTTACAAGAACACGGTTTTGTTGTAGTTTTTATTTGACTGTGTGTCTCGATAACGAAGCCGAGACGTGTTTAGACAAGTTTAAATCTTGGTTATAGCTCGTGATTGCTGTTTTTGTGTTGATCACATTCCCAGACTGGTTTTTTGGGGGGAGAGAAAACACGTCGTGTCTGTTTTGAGAAACTAACACAGGAGGATCGAGGTGTTGGGTTGAAAACGAGCTGCGATGAGCAATTTGGACGCAGTGGATCGAGTCGAGCTGTGTGAGAGTCTCCTGACATGGGTGAGAAATCAGTGCTTGTGTGGTTTGAGTGATTTTCACCAGAGAAAGTGGTAAAAATCAGGAACCACCAAACCTTAAACAACTAGTTTTTCCTGAAGATCCTACTCAAATATTCTTAGTGTGGTCTTTTTTTAATAGAAACTGGGGTCCTGATGTCTTGGGTTGTGTTGTTTTCTTTATTGCCATGATCAGTTAAAGGATGGACCCCTTGCTGACGTCACGGGGGGAGGGGGCGGGGCATATATATATGCGGGGCATATATCTAGCTATAGCTAGAATTGTAGTAACAATCGAACCTTAGTGGTAACAGTACAAAAAAACAATACAGATGTCCCAAAATAAATTTAAAAAGTATCAAACATGACACCAAGATTATGAAAATCGGTTGGAAAAGACACTCAGGACAGGAAGTAAGCTGATGATACAAGTTTGTAAGCCACTAAACAGCATTTTTAACACCCAGGACCCCGGAGTCTGTAGGAGCCAATTGGCTGAGCTCTCACAAGAAGGAGGGAGATGGGGTATTATTTGCTCACCTGCCTGTCACTCAAAGTGATCACCAACCAACCAACCAACCAATCATGGGCACAATGGCACTCATTCATACGAAGAGCCGGATGGTGCCTTCCCTCCGAGTGTATTAGGCTGCCCCTGGATGTGCGTGCACAGCAGTTCATAAAGAAGCAGGCGGCCAGCATTTCATGTCACGGAGGAAGCGTGTGCTTGCGCTCGCCCCTTACTGGTTGGTGAGGGTCGCTTAATAGGGTGTCAATACTTGATGGATGGGAATTGGCCTCAACTAAATTAGAGGAGAAAAATCAGGGGCTTGGGGAACCAAATTTTTTTTGGAATGTCAGGACAACGTGAAAGGTATTTTTTCCCCAATGCTGAGTTACAGCGCATACCTTCTCATTCCTGACCAAACCGACTACCTAAACCACTACGGGAGCTCCCATGCCCTAAAGGTGCCGGTGTCAGCTTGGGGGGTGGTAGTGGGGAGAGACTCCTCAGTGCTCGGCCTCGTTGGATGAGTGAAACCTGAGTGCTCCAGCTGGTCATGTGCTGTTACATCATCATGACTGAGAAGAAGGATAGAGTGTGAGTGCCAGAGTTCTCCACAGTCCATGCCAGGTGAAGGGGCTAAGCCAGGACTGTTGCCAAATACTTCACCGCTGCCAAGGGGTGATTAAGGAATGGGTACGAATGTGGACTCTCAATTCCCTTATAGCAGACTCAGTGGTCAGGATCTACTGGTGCTTCTGAGCCTCTGAGGCTTTTACCACCTCCTAAATTTCATTCAGGAAACGGCAAGCTGCATGGAATGAATGCTACAACAACAAATTGCACGATTTCTCTTCAGTCTCCTATAAAACCAGCCGTGACCACATGTTGTACACCAGATATCACATCTCTTTCAACATCAGGACAGCGTAACATGCTCAGAGGAAAGCTTTATCCACCTCTGTATGCATGAGCTCACAGAGAACATGATTGGCTGGTGTTGCTCCGAATGACAGAGAAAAGAATGTATCCCTCCCTTTTTTAGTTAGCTCCCCTGGGATGGCTGTGGCGTAACCCGGGATTTGATCTCCAATTATGGGAGTCTCGAGAACAATTTCAATGATGTAGCCCCACTCGGGAGTCCTACAAGCCAGATCTAGCCTACTACAATCACATTGGATAAACATGGATAAACCTTCTTACCTTGACATGGATCCAGATTAAATGGAATGTCCTGAAGTTCGTGTCAACATACATGCCTGTCCAAATAAAAAAAAATAAAAAAAACACGGGTTAGGTTTACAGGAAATCAGAAGGAACAGAATAATTGAATAATATATGAAGGCCTCTAGGCGTTGTTGTGATATTTAGGAGATGATGTCACAGAGAGGGACTGGAATATGTCATGACGACACAGAGAGTTTTTAGAGTTGTTGGGCTTTTCCATTCATTCCTATGGGAATCGTTTTACGATTTTCAGCGTTATAGTAACCCGAACCGCTACCAAAAGACATGGCGCAACCTCCCGATTGAGACGCACATTTTGATATATAATTTGCGAGGGGTTTCCCGATGTTGGATGCGATGTTAATCCATGAAATTACATACGGGGAAAAATAACTTCTATAATATCAATAATTAAGTATAGATGGTAATAATGTGTTTCCTGTTACAGCACACAAACGTAATGATGTCTTTTAGCATGGTTTGTTGTGATGCTAGCACCAAAGTTGAAAGAAAAAAAAAAACGGCATTAGCAAAGGTAAAAATATTAGCAAAAGACTTTTTTTTTTTACCAATTGCAGTACTTGTTACGCAATCTAACTCGAGGTTATGACCGTGCGTAACTCTTGAATTTGCTCTGCCTATACCTTTTTAAATTAAAAAAAAAATTTTTTTTGTACTCTTTAAACTAGTCACAGAGATAAAGGGTTTTAGAAATGGAAAATGAAGTTCCGGACAGAATGTAGACTTGAAGTAAGGAGCGAACTGGAACGATGCGTCACCGCTGGAACGCAAGTCTAGACGTTTACACTTGTATAAAAAAAAAAATTCCAGCTGATGACACGCTGCTCCTGCTGTCAATGTAGGGAACGTCAGAGCAAGGAAGGGCCTCAACCGGCAAGGCAGAATCTCAATCATCATGTACACCAGCTCAAGAAATGCAAAATTTAGACGCCTATGTACAATGCGCTAGGACTTGTGTAATAGACACTTCATAGAAATAAACTGAAACATGTTTTCTGCCACAGAGCTTTAGATGTAATGATAAACTGATAAAAAGTACAACATGTTCCTTAAGTAAGCAAACAACTCATCACTGGCACGGTTTCGGTATACGTCTTATAAAAGAAATACATAAAATTTATAATTATAAATTTTGCCAATGATAATGGAGTATGGTTTGTCTTTATGGCTGTCCTGTGTCTGTCCAGTGTCCGTGTGTGCCCACCACAGGAAACCCAATAAGGGGCGGTGGTGGCTAAGTGGTTAAGGCTGTGATTTACTGATCCAAAGGTCCAGCGTTCAAGCCCCGATACCACCACGCTGCCACTGTTGGGCCCTTGAGTAAATAAGACTGACTAAGTTAATGCTGATTGGCTGTTCTGACGCTTATTATTAGTAACGAAACTTGAAAGTGGCTCATACACCACTGGTCAGACTCACACAGAATAAAATACACACAGTCTAACTGTTAGGCAAACAGACCCGCAGGTAAATGTTCATGGAGCAAACGCCGAAATCAGAAGCTTGACAGCACATGAACTCATTAAACAGGTGATACGAGTGAAAGGGGAATCGCTCTTTAATGATGAGCATTCCTTCAGCGTTTTTGTGCTTTGTTTAAGATAATAGAGAGGGAGGCTCCTGTTTTTGAGCCTGACAAAGTTGTGTTCAAGTTCACCCCGGGGGAGTTTCACACGACGCGGAACAAGCTCTCTCACCAGAAGAATATTAATCGTGATCTGTGAGTTGTAACATGTTGGTATTCCGCTTCACCAGCTTTAGTGAGCTCCTAACTTGGAGAGATATTTATGAGATGTTTGTGGAAGGAGTCTCCAGTGTCAGGGTGTTGTAACACTCAAGGTTAAAGCTGTAACCCATGGCAGCTGTGCTGCCTGCACTTTTCCTTCGCCCTCCTGCTCCAGGGAATCCCAACATTCCACTCGCTTCAGCCTAGTGATTTGACCTGCGCACAAGTGACTCTCGTGAAGACGTCTGGCTGCTTCCTTTGCTCTCCAGAAATAATGTGGCCAGCTCACATTCCTCCCATAGCTACGAGGCGACATGCCAAAACAGACCTGCTGATCTGAGCAGCTTACACACCAGCAGTTTGTAGCAGATGTGAACCTATTCTAGTTTTAAAATTTTATAGCTTTATTAGCTGTGATGCTGATGAGCAGCATCCTTCCACGTTGTTTTATTCAAGAAAGTTGCTTCTTCTTTATCTCAACAGTTCGCTCAGTCAGTTAGCCTCAGCCTTTCTTACTTCAGCTAACTCAGTTAGCGGTGGTCGTATTACATCGGATTACTCTTTTTTCTGGTCTTATTTACCTCAGTTAACTCTTAGCGACTTGGCTAGCGTCAGTTATCTTTATCTCAACTCAATCTTAGCGTCAGTCTTGTTTACCTCAACTCACTCGGTCAGCACCAGTCCTAGCATCACTCTTAGCACCTCAGCTCACTTGGTTTGTGCCAGTATTATTTACCTTAGATAACACTTAGCATCAGTTTTATTTACCTCAGCTACGTGTTAGCAAAAAATTTTTCTTCAGCTCATTCAGTTAGCCTCAGGCTTATTTGCCTCGACTCACTCTTAATGACATTCTTTACCTCAGCTCACTCAGTTAGTGCCAGTCTTAATTACCACAACTCCCTCTGAGCGTCAGTCTTCACATCAGCTTACTTGATTAGCACCAGTCTTATTTACCTTAGGTAACTCTTAACATTACTCTTTACCTCAACTCACTCTTACCATTAGTCTTACTTACCTCAACGCACTCTTACTGCCATTCCTTACCTTAGCTCACTCAGTTGCGGCCGGTCTTATTCGCCAGTCTTAGTTCAAATGTAGCATCTCTCTCTTCACCTCAGCTCACTTGGATAGAGACTTAGTCTTATTTACCTCAGCTCACTCTTAGCATCACTCTTTACCTCAGCTATCTACTAGCGTCATTGTTTTTACCTCAGCTCACTAAGTTAGCTGCAGTCTTATTTACCTCAGCTCACTCTTAGCATCACTCTTTACCTCAGCTATCTATTAGTCTTTACATCAGATCACTCAGTTAGCATCAGTCTTATTTACCTCAGCTCACTCTTAGAATCGCTCGTTACCTCAGATATCTATTATCGTCAGTCTTTACCTCAGCTCACTCAGTTAGCGTCAGTCTTATTTACCTCAGCTCACTTGGTGCCAGACTTATTTACCTCAGCTCACTCTTAGCATCACTCTTTAAGTCAGCTATCTATTAGCGTCAGTCTTTACCTCAGCTCACTCAGCGTCAGTCTTATTTACCTCAGCTCACTCTTAGCATCACTCTTTAAGTCAGCTATCTATTAGCGTCAGTCTTTACATCAGCTCACTCAGCGTCAGTCTTATTTACCTCAGCTCACTCTTAGCATCACTCTTTACCTTAGCTATCTATTAGCATCAGTCTTTACCTCAGCTCACTCAGTTAGCGTCAGTCTTATTTACCTCATCTCACTCTTGGCATCACTTTTTAAGTCAGCTATTTATTAGCGTCAGTCTTTACCTCAGCTCACTCTTAGCATCACTCTTTACCTCAGCTATCTATTAGTGTCAGTCTTTACCTCAGCTCACTCAG
>JAOUQZ010000029.1:2836008-2852507 GCA_028564935.1 Neosilurus hyrtlii | reverse complement strand
GATGATCTTGAGGGAACTTGGTGGGGTCGTGATGATCTTGAGGGAACTTGGTGGGGTCGTGATGATCTTGAGGGAACTTGGTGGGATTGTGATGATCTTGAGGGAACTTGGTGAGATCTTGACGATCGCGCTGATTGTGGCATAATTTTTGACTTTCAGAAATTTTGCCACGTTTATTAGGATTTATTAATATTTGAGGAATCATGATAGAACGTGGGAAGCGCGGTAAAGTGCAGAAGTGCTTAACAGACCTTGATGTGCCATCGAAGGGAATCTTATAGATGTGAGCTGACTATTACTTGATACCCTTATTGAGCTCATAAATGGTGGAGCTTCATGGTTTTTTTTAATCGAGGAAATCGTGGACATTGTGCCCTAGTGCAAACCCAGGGTTACCGTATGGAACTGATGCATAATGACACCCAAAGAGACTTTCCTAAAGCCTTTAGAACATGAAGTGACACTGGGAGATCATTTAAAACTCTGAACGGACAGGAAGCTGAGATCAGGATCAAACGTTGTACTGATCCTCGCTCTCTCTCTCTCTCCCTCGCTCTCGCTCTCTCCCACTCTCTCAGGTTGGTGAATCAGAGGCTCTTGGCAGGTCAGAGTCAGGTGGAGGAGCTTCAGAAGAGTTTACAGGAACAGGGTTCGAAAGCAGACGATGTAAGTGACACTCCTGATCACCAGTCATCCCCCCATCCAGGGCTGGGATCCCCTGCTCCATACTGTGTGTGTAGATATATATACACTGTTCGTTCTGTTTAAGGGTTAAAGGTCATCTGTCCCTCCATGAGCATCTCTCTTTGTTGTTTATTTTGGTTCTGTCTTGATTTCATCCATTCCGCATCCTCTCTCTCTCTCTCTCTCTCTCTCTCTCTCTCTCTCTCTCTCTCTCTCTCTCGTGCTCTCATTGCGGACAGACCTGTCTCACCCCGCTCTTTCTCACTCTCTCACACCCCCCCTTTTCTCAGGCGATTGTAAGTACAGCATGTAGCCACTTCGCTTGCTCTCTTTTCTCTGTCTCTTGCTTCACTGTCCAGACAGCGTGCTGATGCTAGGCCACACCCATCGACTAGCTGAGCTCCAGTCAGGAAGCATTTGCAGCATCGGCGTTTCCGTATCCGTTTTCTGGCGTATGTTACAGGGTGCTGCAGTGTGCTGTCTAGTCCTGGGTTTTAGATCTGGAAACCGAATTGGCTAAAAATTTGGTCGCCAAATGGATAAATTCTTGGAGAGAGGGCGAGTTTCGTTCGTCTTAATGTTACCATCTATCTACAAATAAATGTGTATTTGTGGTATCACGAGTCTGGACAGCGCTGTTAATGTTCGTTTCTGTGAAATGTATAAGATGGCTATGGCTCAGTCACGATAAAAGACTTTTATTTTGAAATCCTGTTGGCACTATGGCGCAGAAACCACAGGGACTTTTATTTTGGAAACCTACTGGATAATGTCTTTTTGACTGGAGCTTTTAATTTGCTCTTCTAATAATAAAAGGGAGAGAGAGAAAGAGACACAGATGGGCAGCAGGAATCCATTTCGCTGATCGATCCATGGCCACATGACCAGCTTGTCCATCATCAGCTAACGAACGCTAATGAGGCCATTAACGCTAACGAGCGGGGACGAGGTTTACGCCACAGCTTTTTGCTGGCTCCTGCAGAGAGACCACTCGAAAAATCGAAAACTGCATTCTATTTGGGAAAATAAACTCAGTGAGGGAATGGTTTGAGGTTTGTCTCTCTTGGGGCGCATCGCTAAACTCGATGATCCGGATCGACAGCACTGAAATGGGTTCTGGGGAATGAGAATGTGCTCTGTGCTGCCCTCTGTTGGCGAGTGCGTTCAACAGCATGTTATAATACTGTATACGGTGGTTTGGTAATTGTAGTAATGCCTTCCAGCTCCACTAGAGGGAGCTGCTGAGTTATAAAATCGTGTATATGTACGTAAATGTGCATTTCTCTATCTTGCAGTCGGTTCTTCTGAAGCGGAAATGCGAGGAACATTTGTGAGTCATTTTCTTGTACATGTTTTTGTCAGTTCTCACTTTAGAAGGCAAATATTTTCATCTGCTGTATTTTTTCTTTGATGATTTAGAGAGAAATTGAGGGACGCATCGAACGAGCTGCAGAAGAAGAGCGCCATTATCGAAGACCTGGAGCCCAAATATAACGCGGGTGGTAAGTTCTGCTGTTTTTTGGGGGTTTTTTAATACAAAACAGCTGACAGTTTAAAGTTTGGATATGATCTTTAATCCCTGCGACCTGCGTAAACCATCTACAGCAGTGCTAGCAATGGCATCATTGCGTGAGTTTCCTCCGGGTACTCCGGTTTCCTCCCACAGTCCATAAACATAAAGCTAATCGGCTGTTCCAAATTGGCCCTGGGTGTGTGTGTGAGTGCGAATAGCTTTGTGTGTGTGTTAGCCCTGCGATGGTCTGGTGAGCTGTTCAGTGTAGTATATACTGAAAACCATTATTCACCTCAGACTCGGCGTACCCTGCTTTCGCCCAGTGTCGGCTGAAGTAGGCTCCAGCCTCCCTGTGTCCCTAGTAGGATTAAGCAGTTTGGTTAGCGACGGAGTGAATGAGTGAGAATAAAGGACATTACCTACCTCGTAAATGTGGGATAGTGACTTTACATACGTTTTAAAGCAATGCTGTCATGGAGCACATGTGATCACTGTTATGCTTTAAATATAAAAATAAACCTACAAAATATTTTAGTTTGCTTTTCCACTGTTCCTGTGTAGTACATACTAAAACCATTATTCACCTCTGGCGGGGTGGATATCACTGGATAGTGGTTTATACTTTAGTACTGTTTAGCAATATCCGCCTCGCGTGAAGTGAATAATAATTTTTTATTCATTAGGAAATTAGCTAAGGGATAAAGACAATAGGAGACAATGAGTGCTTAAACGACTTCACTCTAAGTGTCCTTGTTGCACGGAAACTTAAAACAAACGTTTTAAAAATACGGCGTTCTAAGAAACTGTACCGTGAAATGGACTGAAACACAGAATCACCGAAAGACGAGACTGTCACAGAATTCACAATCAAATGTCATGTCCAGACGAGATTCCTCCAGACGTCAGTGTGTCTTTTTGTGGGATTTCAGCTCAGAGGATCGAGGAACTGGAGGAGGCTCTGAAGAAGAAGGACGACGAGATGAAGCAGATGGAAGAGAGATACAAGAAATACCTGGAGAAAGCAAAGAGCGTAAGATACACCGTCCAGAGTGTGGAATGACTGAGGATGGGGGTGTGTGTGTGTGTGTGGGTCGATGTGTGTAATGTTTGTGTGTGTGTGTGTTCTCAGGTCATTCGGACTTTGGACCCTAAACAGAACCAGGGTTCAGCTCCTGAGGTTCAGGCCCTAAAGAACCAGTTACAGGAGAAAGAGAGGATGCTACACTCACTGGAGGTACACACACACACACACACACACGTGCGCGCGCACAAATATGCACATAAATACACAAACACGTGCACACACTAACGCGCGCACACAAACAAAAACACATATACACAGACACGTGCACGCACACGCAAAAAACATGCACATGCACACAAACGTGCACAAGCACACACAGACACACACACACAAATATACATAAACAAACAAAAAACTTACGCACACACACACACATATACACACATATTCATCAGCACATTCACAGCACATTCTTTCCTAACAGCTATCATGTTAACAGTGGTGTGCGTGTGTGTGTTTACAGAAAGAGTACGACAAGGCGAAGTCTCAGCGCGACCACGAGGAGAAACTGATCGTATCTGCCTGGTACAATATGGTGAGTGTGCGTCATGTCTTACGCCAGCACAGCAATATCTCATTCTTAAGTCTGATTGGTCAGGAGGCGGTATAAGAGGAGAACACCTGCTCCTTTTGTGCTCTTATAGAAAAATAACGGAAATAAAACTATTGTTTTTCCCTTACGTACGCCGCTGGTAGCCAAAATCCTGCTTTATTTAGCCACTGTTTATTAACCCTTTGTGTGGGGTAACGTATTCCGATTAAACGCTTCAGTGTTCCTCCATAGGGAATAAAGGCTGAGAAGGCTGAAGAGGTTTGTCCTCTAGATGGCGCTGTTTTGCTACCCACAGGCTTCTGGTGCTCTTAAAATACACACTGAACACTACAGGAGTGTGTGTGTGTGTGTGTTTGTGTAATCATAGAGAACATTCTTGTGGTTTGGAAGGTGTGTTTCAGTCCCTTTGAAGGAGGTGTGGCCTTTGTACCAATTAGTCCCATTCCGGTAGAATAAGCTCAGCCCCCTTTGGATCCCAGTGACCTGTCTCTCTCTCTCTCTCTCTCTCTCTCTCTCTTTTTCAGGGCATGGCTCTCCAGAAGAAGGCCGCGGAGGACCGTTTAGCCAGCACAGGATCAGGTCAGTCATTTCTGGCGCGTCAGAGGCAGGCCACCAGCTCGCGGCGCTCGTATCCAGGCCACGTTCAGCCCGCCACAGCCAGGTAGACTGACCCGGCATCACCACAGCAACACCGTGGTCAAACAGGACACCTGTCTTTTTCTTCGCGGCTGTTCCTCACTCTTCTCCCTCCCCCCGCCCTCCTCCTCCCAACAGAACGTCAGCACAGGGTGTCCGAACCTTGTTTACAGTCCAACTGAAGTTTCCCTTTTCTTAAAAGTAAAGCTTTTTAAATACAGGTGCAGCTGTGTTTGAGTGGTGATGATGATGATGATGATGATGATGTAGGTAGTAGTAAAGGCGTGAAAGTTTGCTCTCGGAGCAGCCTTGACTTTTACAATGTTTATTAATTGAAAGCGGTTTTTAATGAGCGTTTCCTGCCGCGTCCGATTCGTGAACTGTTACATTAACGATGTTCAGACGTTCTCAGTCTTTTTTTCACGACGTCTCACGCATTTACGCTGCAATACGTCTGCAAATAAGGAAAAAAAAATCCATGGTGATGATTTTTAGCTTAAAACTCCCAGCAGTAAAGCCGCATTCGCACATCGAGCGACAGGCGTCCATGCAAAGTCAGTGACCGTGTGCTAAATGAGCGCGGATTTTCACACTCCACAAATCAAGTGATTATCAATCTGAGCTTTATGATACCGTTGATTGGCAGGTTCCTCCAAGCACCGTTTCGCCACAACCTTTCTGTCGGGAAACTACGAACATGGAAGGTATGGAAGAGCAGCGTGTTGTCGCCATGATTAAATGTCCTGTGCTTTAAGACTGCACACAGAATGTTTACAAGGATAATAACCGGATACGCCACACATGGTTCCTCGTTTATAAGACCGCCCACGTTTCCCGTAAGTATGTATTTATGTACGTTTAACTCCTCACAGTTGATGAAGGACACAAGTCTCCCTTCTATACCTACCGCGCGATAGTAATAATGACGATAATACGAGTTAAATAAACTTTAAATATACACTTCCTGGGGGAAAAAAGTGCACATGTGAATATGTTGTTGTTCCGGTCGCAGTTTCACTCGGGAAGATTTTTACGCATGATGCCCGCGAGGGGGTCATCTTGCTGAGCTGAGCGCCAGGCGATGTCGCTAGTCGCTTGTCGCTTCATGTGTGAATGCGGCTCAAGACTTCAGGAATGCTGTTCTGGGATCAGCTTATTTTTATCCATATAATGGTGCAGTGGTTCTGGATCAGGACTCTGAGTCCAGTATGATCACAGAGGTCCACAAGTATTTAAATGCCCCGCCTCCTTTTATATAAAGCCCATTTGTTTGTTGTTTTTTTTTTTCATCCTTTCAGTGATTTGTTTGCTTCAGAAATAATTGTAGACATCATATCCCTGCATTACAGGATAATAATTATTATTATTACTTAAATTTTTATTATTGTTTGTTTGTTTGGGGGGTTTTTTGTCAGTAGATACTTTTTTTTTTTTTTTTTAAAGAAGGTGGTAATAGGACTGATGTTGCTCATGAAGATAAAAGAGTGATGAAAGGTTTTCTCGTAGACATGGCTTTCAGTTTCGTCCGTACTCTAGCAAAGCTATCAACTTGTTTGTAGCTTAAAAACTTTTCCACCAAAAATGTTACTCAAGAAACGGCTTTTTTTTATTGTTGTTGTTATTGTTTTGTTTTATTTGCTTATTAATGAGTAAGCAGTCTTGCGTAGATTGGTGTAGCTATGAGGATGGGTTTTGCGTGCTCCTATTTTAAGAAATGACTCTAAAGTGACTTTAAAGGCACGGTGTGTAACATTTTGGAGGATCAATTAGTAAAAATGAAGTACATCACGAATAAGTTTTCATGCAGCTATAATTATATAAAAAAATAAGTAGTTGGGTTTCTGAAATCTTAAAGTAATTCATTTATATTAAATGGGGAGCGGGTCCCCTCTCATGGAGGCCACCATCTTGTTTCCAAGTTTCTACAGTCATACAGGTTTCGAAAGGGAGGGGTTTGAAAGGGAGGGGTCGGGAATGAAACTGCAGCTAAATCTTACACAATGAACCTTTAAATGACCTTATTAAAGTTAATAACGTGTACGGTGTGTGCAATAAGAATGGACGCTGTTCTTCGCCTGTCTGTCGCCGCCAGCTCATCGGTAACACCAAGTGTGTCTGTCTGAGTGAAACTAAACCATACAGAGCATGAAAATGTGTCGAGAAACAATAATTAAAGCCACTTTTCTTTTTCCACTTTTCTACTTTTTAAAGTTCACTTTTTGTTCACAAGCCATGCGCTTTTTATTTGTGGGTTATTGACGCGAATGAAATAGAAACGATGGCAGCATATATGGAATATGGCGGACGCCAGCAAGTCTCACACTTTTCTTGTGGAAGTCGCTTTTCCTTGCAAGCGAAAAACGAATAACTTGTGAGCAGTTACAAAAACCCTCTCGCAACAAGTGCGGACTGTTTGGGAAGAGTTTGAGACTGCTCTGCGCCAGAGCTTTGTTTTGCCACGCCTGCAGAAATCTCAAGCGCGTTCGGAATGTTTCGCGATGAGTTCAGGGACCAGGCGACCGAAATGAGATGCCGAGAATCACACGAGACAAGTTGGAGAACGTTTTGAGAATATAAAGCGACTGACGCAAATGACACTTCGCGTCCGTCGCTTTTCTATCGCGCCTCTAGTCTGATCACTCCATTAGCAATGTAGCATTCAGTCGGCTCACTAAACCAAACTACACCACTAACCTGTTCTGATTGTATTTTAAATTTAATCATATGTTTATGGTGTGTGTGTGCGTGTGTATAGTCCAGTTATCATGATAGTAGAAACTAGCAGTTCTGAAGTTTAGTCTTTTGCACTAATGTCTCGACCCCTTGTTGGTGGAAAAAGTGGTTTTGTTTCTTTGGGGGTTTATTTTTATTTACATTATTTTTGTTGCTCATCATCCTCCATGACCTTATTTCTGTTTAGTCTAGGAAGTGGTGGTGGTGTTGTTTGTGGGGGGGGGTTTTTGGTATGTTTTTCCCCACTGATTAGCGCATGGCGTATTGAACTCCTCCACTAACAGCAGTTCTACATCATTCTAACAGGTGTTAAGCATGTGTTCAGTACCACCTAATCCAGATATCGCTCTCTAGGCTCGGATTAGAGGGGAATTCTCCCACAATACCTTTTTCTTCATAATTGTAATTGGGAAAAAAATCATAATTGAATTTAACCATCTCACACTAGCACTATATATACATTTTATTACATATAATTTGAGTTATAGGGCTCTACAGGGGTGTATGGAGGTCTGAATTCAGAAAAATTGAACTTTGGAATTTTGAGCCCAAACGTAATTTTTTATCAAATGAATCACCTAAATTTAACTGAAGGTTACAGGATATGAGATTTCCTAACAGATTATAAGTGGTTGCATGGCGCTTGTGTTAATGCAGACTGCATAACAAATAAGAGCACTCTAAGAGCGCAAACCTCCTTTTAAAAAATTCCCGGATCCAGAATTCCATCCGGATCATCTCCAGAACTTTATGGAGCCTTCCCCGTCCAAAGCTGCGCCCCCTGGGAAAAACCTAACGTCCCCCAGGGGGTTAAATACTTTGCTGTCGATTTTGGCATGATGTCTGTTTGCTTTCTGAATGTTTTAAGTAAACTAACCATCATTAACATTCATGGTTCAGCCATTTTGTTTGACAGCTTTCCATCTCTCTCTCTCTCTCTCTCTTTCTCCTCCCTCCACAGTGATGTGAAGGCATGAGCGGCCAGTCGAGGCGGCACAGCTGCATGATGGCGCCGCTTGCATGACCCATTTCGCTCTTGAATAACAAACACCTCAACACACAGTACTAACACCGCCCGCTCGGGGTGCGCTCTCTTTCACCTCCAGCCCAAAAGACTTCATCAGCATGCCTGTGTTGCATTCGTAATCCTTCGCTATGCTCCAGCATGCAACAATCACAAACTGTCAGGGGGGGCGGGCCTTAAGGTTACTGGAGGAAGATGTGATAAGTGTTACGAAGAATGAATATGACATACGGCCGGCACTAAAGGTCAACATATAGGTATTAACTCTTTTTTTTTTTTTGGCATATTTATTACTATTATTATTTGGGTTTTTTTTCCTTTTTTAATCTTTGTTCTTTCTTAATTTGAATGAAGTGAAATTATACTTTTGTTTTTATTTTATTTTATGACCCTTGTGAACAAATAACGAGCCTCTGCACAGCTTCAGGCTTCATAGCAATGTATTTAATGTTATTTTCCTCGAATGCACAGTGTTAGCGCTTTACGGAAACATTACTTAGGAATTTAATTTTCATCTCTTTTTTTTTCCTAAATGGAGACAGTATTAGGAAATAAAAAGTTAAAGAACAGCTTATTAAAGAGGGAAGATAATATATCATAATAACTCATCAAGAGACCCGGAAACAGGAAGTGAGGCACTGAAACCCCACCTCCCAGAAGACGAGTATTTATTTCCAAAGTTTTTACTTTTTTTCTCTTTTGCGTGGCAATTCAAGAATATGAATTTCTGTCATTTTTTCCCCCCTCGTTAGATCTGCTTTAATTAGCTTATAGTTGACATAATCGAGTTCAGGCTGCTTTCATACTTTTTTTCTTGAACAGAATTCTATTTTATGTGCAGTGTCTTTTGGAAATGGCTGCTATTTTAATCTTATTTATCATTATTTTGATTTCATTTTTAGTTTGATAATTTTTTTTTTGTTTATGTAGAGAGAAAAAGTCTCAAAGTTTCAAAAAATGGATAGGGGTCACATGTTCCATCAAGTGCTTTTGTTTTACTTCCTGACCAATCAGATTACAAGATAGTGGAACAAGAAAGAAAAAAGTGGAGAGCAAAAAGAGAATTCGGTTATGAATGAGAGAATCATTACCAATATACACTGCCCAGCTAAAAAAAAAAAGTCGCACACACGAATATGTCGTTGTTCCTCATTTATCCTTGATTACAGAATGTGATCGTCATGCCGTTGTCTTGAATCGATGAGGGAAAAACTGAACCCCTCTATAAAGTCTTCTCCAGCACATCCCCAAACCTTACAATAAGGTCAGGACGCTGGGGCACCGATACATATGTGAAAATGATTCCTCATGCTCCCTGAACCACTCGCTCATTATCTGAGTCCCCGTTTTATATCCGGGAAGAAATCGGAAGAAAAAGTGCATTGATGTGATAACCTGCTCATTTAGTACATTCACATCATCAGCTGACTTCATTTTATTGCCACATTAATGTTGCTGAGCCTCGACTGGAGCAACAAAGCCATGGAGATTGCATGCTGTGATCAAGGATAAATTCACTCCATGAAAATATTAGAGTGTGACTTTTTTTTTGTCCTGGCTGTGTATTACAGATTATTATTATTATTATTTTTATTAATAAGGCTCCTAAATAACTAGATTGAAAGTTCCACTCAGATCTATTCCCTGGATCCTCTGGATCCACCAAGAAAATGTTTGTTTTGATTAATTTTGGCAAGTTGACCTCAGTATGACCTTGAACAAAAAAAAAAAAGTGAAGGTCACAGTCCTACAGACTTTACTGTACTATACTATGTATAGCAGCGAAGCAGCGAACACAAGAACAACAGTATAGAAGATGAGTGAAATAAAAATGTGCTGGTAGAAAAAGAGAGAATCTTATTAAGGAGAGAATATAAGAACTAAGAACGTATCAGCCCAGCCTTATAAAATAAAATTATTCCCAACGTCAGTATTTAAAAATAATAATAATAATAATAATAATAATCATACCTTGTGTACGTTTCCCAACAACAATGATGGCAAATAACCTCATCATCGCTAGATTTCAACCTAACTCCACTCTCTCTCACTCATTCGCTAAACCACTTACTCCTATTAGGGCCGTGGAGAGGCTGGGTACACCCTGAACAGCTTGCCAGACACACTCACACCTAGGGTCAATTTGGAACAGCCAATTAGACTAACGTGCATGTATTTGGGCTGTCGGAGGAAACTGGACAACCCGGAGGAAACCTGCACAAGCTCAGGGAGGACATGCAAGCTGGGACTCGAACCCAAGACCTTCTTGCTGTAAGGTGGACGTGCTAACCACTACAGCACCGTGCCACCGCTTAAACCTAAACCTATTTGGATTTAACCTCTTAATGCTAATAATCCGATACACCTAGAGATCTAGCTGCGGCTAGTTAGTTAATGCTAGCGAGGAGTAAACGTAGCATGTGCTGCCTTGTTTCCTTTGGCGATGGTGCTGCTAGTTTTGCCTCCAGGATATAATCGGGACTCCAGCTCGCACACGGTCGTGGAAAAAAGTGTGAAAGCAGCCTAAAATAGCTAGCAAAGAAAGCTAGTTCGCTGACTAGATAAAGAACCCTCTTAACTTTGTGTTACTTTTGTGTATGTCGGTGTGCAATACGTTAGCGTGACCTCATCAGTTCGATGGGTCTCTAATAAGTGCGTCTTTGCTACAAAAAAGGTCATTCTTCCAACCAATAGTGTTGAGCGATGATCAGTAACGATAGTGGGCGTGTCCTGTTTTATTAAGTGTTTTTACCTCAGATCCACAGACACTCGACCGATGCGGTGAACCACGTGCGGTTTGTTAATCCTCAACCTTCCTCCGCTGCTTCGTCCTTCTCACCAGTTACACGTCACGACGTCCATTTTTATGCAACACGCCGCCGTGTTGTACTGTTACTTCATGATTATCATTATAGGGTTGTTTTTTTTTTATAGATCTCTTTTGTGTAAGATTTCTAAGAGTTGATGAATGCACAGAGTGTGAACTAGACAACAGTGTTAGTATATTTAAAATTAAATACATTAAAAAATATTATTAATAATTAAAAAATCGGATTCACAGCCGTCCATTAGAAGAGGATTTAAAAAAGAGGAGGGAATAAATGACATCTTGATGAACTTTCTCAAGTATTAAGGTTGATGTGTGTATTTTTTATGCATAGGAAGATGTTACGTTCAGTTCCAGTAGCATTTACTCTTTTCATTTGCCAATTTTTCTATTGCTTGTGTACAGAATGTACAGACTCTCTGTGTGTAAGACAGTGGAGGAGGTTTTTCGGTGAGGTATACGCTGTGCCTCAGTTTGGATTTTGAGGGAAAGATGTGCTTCCTACGCTGCAAACATGTACAGTTGATAATCAAGTTGTAAATAAAGCTTGTATAAAATTCTCATCTGTGTGTTTATTTATATCTATATATATGTATTATTGATTCAATTATTTTCTGAATCGCTTAATCCTAATTAGGGTCGTGGGGAGGCCGGCGCCCGTCTCAGCCGACTCTGGGCGACTCTGGGGTACACCCTGGACAGCAACCAGACCATCACAGGGCAACACATACACACCACTCACATTCACACTCACATCTGGGGACAATTTCAGACAGACAGTAAGTAATGTGCATGTCTTTGAACTGTGGGAGAAAACCAGTGTACCCAGAGGAAACCCACGCGAGCACTGGGAGAATATGCACATAGAGAAGCCATCGCCGAGGAATCCAGGACCTTCTTTCTCTGAGGTGGCCGTGCGAATCACTACACCATCGTCCCGCCCAGATATATAGAGATTATTGGCACCCAACATGTATCGTATATACACATTTATAGTATATATCCATTTCACTGAAAGGTGCCAATAATTGTGTGCGTGTGTCCTGATTGGCCACATATCGATTCATCATTCCAGTCTGAAGCCAGTGTTTAGATTTATAGTTATTAACAGGTCATGGCCTGGAGGAAATGACACGAGATCACGCACAAACCCTCCGACAGCTACACATTTCTCTCTCCACGGTATCATTTGGAATAATCCGGGCCGGAGATGAGGCGGGGAACAGAACACACTCCGGCTCTGATTACTATCATGTGTGTTGGATTGAAGTAGAGCACCAGCTGAGCGTGAGGAGTCGGGAGCGGGGATGGTCTGGGGAGTTCGGCTTCGTCGCGTCCCGGTGTGAAGACGAGCTGGATCCCGTTAAACAGTATGACCTGCGACCGCAGTTTGAACTTTGACCCCAGGACTCGGAACATTCTTATCTGATGAACCAAATTACTGATGGGGTCTCATTATTGCAGGAGTTTATACATCTCGCAGTGTAATGTTTCCGTCTCTGGTGGGAAGGTTTGTGCACCTGACCAATCAGATTGCAGAATTCAATCATGTGACTAATTTCCCTCATCAAGGTTCCCTCTTTGGGAGTTATTTTGGCATTATTTCCAAAAGCTTAGCGGAGAAAATCCAATGCAATCAAGAAACTGGTGTCTGCATTGTATATATGATCTAATGAAGAGGTCAAGCTAGTGCAGAATTCCCACAATGCACTTCTATAACCTTTTCTGGGTGATGCATGACCCAATTCCCCTGTTAGGGATTACTTTGTGATAAAGACTAGCTCATCATTTCACTCACTCACTACAGAATCTCGTAATCCAACTCGGGTCGCGGGGCGGCCGAAACCTAACTCAGCCGACACAGGGCGACACACACATAGGGGCAATTTGCAAGAGCCAGTTACCCTAATGTGTATGTCTTTGGACTGTGGGAGGAAACCAGAGTACCCAGAGGAAACCCATGCAAGCACAGATAGAACATGCAAACTGCAGAGAAACGCCCGGGACTCGAACCCAGGACCTTCTTGCTGTGAGGCGGACGTGCTAACACCTACAGCACCATGACTGCCTTGTGATACATATTTACCGACTATGTCACAATTTTAATGCAGCGGAGGAATTTTGGGAGGGTCAGGTTTCTTTGACCAGACCTGGCAACCCTGCTCTTGATATTTTTCCCTTCTGTTTATATATATATATATATATATATATATATATTCCTACATTCACACTGCATTCATATAGAGCAGGATAGTTATCAACATGTACTCCCTCTGCCGTGTGCCGCATTTCATAATTTGGGGGGCTGCAGAGCAGGCGTCTCGCACTGATACAGAGCAGGTTTTAGGGGGAGAACCGGGCTCATGGCAAAAGCATTCACACATGGATGCTTCATAAACACACACGCACACGCACACACACACACACACAGGAATGAGAGTCAGGAGCCAAAGTGAACATGAGGAGCAGAGAAAACAACAAGTTCATGTGGATCAAAGATAATTAAAATTCCTCTTATACATTTTTTATGTACAGATTTGTACTACAGACCCCTGACTGTAACAAACAGTACATCACAGGTGTATATAAATATGCTCTTTCCAATCTTGTTTCTATAGTAACCACACATTCTCAGGGACATGTATATCCGATGCTCCACATAGTCTGAACCAAATAATAAACAGATCTAAAATTGTGTTGTTGTAGCTTATTATTGTTCACATGGGGATGTTTTCTGTAACAGGTTTATTTAACTTTCATGAAAGGATTCATCAGTAACCTCCGTCCTTCAGGAGGTCCTCAGGATGAAGCGTGGACCATCCGGATTCTGTCTGACACAAAAAGCTGGGTTTGTTTTTATTTTATTTATACAGAGTTTAACAAAACCTTTAGTGCGCAGTAAAACCCACGCTAAAATGAAATAGAATGTGAAGATGAAATCAGCTTCCTTTTTGAATTAATTTTCCCCCTTGATCCCTCCATTTGCACCGCTGTTGCTACCCAACTTACAAAATGAAGGTGAGACAGTCGAAGGTAAATTCCAGAAGGTGGCAATAACGCACTGTATAGTAATACTCAAAACTAGCGCTAACACTAAATAACAACTGAACCAAAACTAGTCTAGAGCTTCATGGTGGTGTAGCAGTTAGCACGTCCACCTCACGCCAAGAAGGTCCCAGGCTCGAGGTGTTTCTGTGTGGAGTTTACATGTTCTCCGCTTGCTTGCTTTGGTTTCATCCAGGTGCTCCGGTTTCCTCCTACAGTTCAAAAATATGCTAACTGGCTGTTCCAAATATCCTCTAGGTGTGAGTGTGAATGGTTGTGTGTGTGTGTGTGTGTGTGTGTGTGTGTGTGTGTGTGTGTGTTGGGCCTGCGATTTTCTGGCAAGCTGTTTGGGGTGTACCTCGCCTTCGCCGCGAGTCGGCTGAGATGGGCGCTGGCCTCCCCGTGACCCTTCAGTAGTAGGATTTAGTGTTTTGGCAAATGGGTGAATAAAACTAGTCGAAAATTTAAAAAACATTTTTTTAACTACATTTAAAACTAATTCAAAACTAAAGAGCAATAAACTAAAATAAAGAACAAACTGAAGGACTAGATAAAAATGAAAACTAATAGGACTCTAAGAACTACGATTATTCCAAAAGGAGTTAACTTTTCATTCATTCATTCATTCATTTATTCACCGAATTCCTGAATCTAGAGCCCATCGCAGCCGACTCTGGGCGAAGGTGGGGTACAACCAGAACGGCTTGCCAGAATAATGCAGAGTCACTCACAGGGGCAATTTGGAGAAGCCTAATGTGCATGTCTTTGGACTGTTGGAGGAAACCGGAATACCTGGAGGAAACCATGAAAGCAGCGGAGAACTAACACACAAACACACACACACACGCTTATATGCATAAGCACTGCGAAAGCAGGTGGGGGTCTTAATTTAGGTTTGTATTTATTGTCACATAAAACAAGAATTATTAATTTTCTTATTTATAAAAATAAATATTGGTTGAAATTGGTGCTTTGATTGACTTAGTGGTACACCAATCATGATCTGCGGGTTCGAATTCAGACATTGGGCAGGAGCAGGTGCAGTCACGTGACCTTCTGATTAATTCCCTAACTGTGATGCAGGATGGGGGAAAACATATGATGGTGTTTTTTTTTTTTTTTTTTTTTTTATCATGACACTTAACTGCACTTCTAGAAGGTAAGGAGCTCCATGTCCTCCTGGAGGCTCATTCTGACTCCTTGCTGTTTGTTATGCATTCATGCTTGTTGTATTGCCAGATCCCCTTAAAACGTCCCTTTCAATTATCTCTCAAAAGTTAGAAGTTCAGGAGATTGGAAAACAGAGACACATTTCTTCTTCTTCTTCTTCTTCTTTTTTCCTCATTATCACGTGTGTTAGCGATTTCAGTTGAGTTAAAAGCTTTCACAAAGTTTCCATTAACTGACGCCAAAGTGCACTGCAGTAGGATTCAAACTGAAATATCACCCATGTGCTGTTTAGATTATGAGCACACACACTGCAGACTACGGTATAAATATTGTCGTTTGGAATATTTCTAGCTATAAACCTTGACTGTGCTACACAATGTGCTTATTTTTTCTCTTTAACATGCACTCTGTGCTCCCGGGGTCAAAGGTCACCTTCATTATACCTTGTATTATAACATAATAGAAACCTTCATACAGGAATGATTCTTTGTTTCTTTCTTTCTTTCTTTATTTATTAAAATATTTTTTTAAGGAAGCAGTTATACATGCTCAGATGCTGGGAGTATTAACATGATGTCATGGAGCAATTTGCATATTGATATGGTCAAGCATCATAATCTGAATATTAAGTTATAATGTGAATATATATATATATATATATATATATATATATATATATAAAATTTTTATTTATGTTTTTAAGAGTACATTTTAGAATTCTAGTTTTATTTGGGGATCTTGAGTGGTGCAGCTGAAAATTGTTCTTTAGAATAAACCATGAAGGAAGTGGGTACAGATGGAATAACTTATTGTTGCATTTTTTTATACTGTAGATAACAGTTTAAAATTTAACACCAAACATTTTGTGATCAATGATTGGTGGATGGGAACAGTGGTGGTTAGTGATGGGTGGATCAAATTTGCAGTGGTTCATGATGGTTGGATGAGATCCGTGGTGGTTAGTGATGGATGGATGAGCACTGCGGTGGTTAGTGATGGGTGAATGAGATCCGTGGTGGTTAGTGATGGATGGATGAGCACTGCGGTGGTTAGTGATGGGTGTATGAGTACCATGGTGGTTAGTGATGGATGGATGAGCACTGCGGTGGTTAGTGATGGGTGTATGAGTACCATGGTGGTAAGTGATGGGTGGATGAGCACCATGGTGGTTAGTGATGGGTGTATGAGTACCATGGTGGTTAGTGATGGGTGGATGAGCACCATGGTGGT
>JAOUQZ010000029.1:2802020-2824593 GCA_028564935.1 Neosilurus hyrtlii | reverse complement strand
GGGGGGGGGGGGGGGGGGGGGGGGGTGGGGGGGGGGGGGGGGGGGGGGGGGGGGGGGGGGGGGGGGGGGGGCTCAGAATTCACAAAGTCTTTTCCTCCATCAGTTATCTTGCAAAAAGAGGAAATGAATCACAATAACCAAGAAGAAATTGGGTCACATGCTCCACAAATCAACATCACATCTGTAGACATTTTTGAGATTAAAGCAAGAGGAGGAGGATGGGTGCAGGTGTTTTTCCTCTCTCTCTCACTCTCTCTCTCTCTCTCTCTCTCTCTTTCTCTGTGTGTGTGTGTGTTTCAAATCTCCTTTGAAGTACAGTTCAGCCTGCAGCAGTTGTAGGTACAGGTGACGAATATGCGTCCAAAACCGGACCAAGACAATAGCCATGAAGCCCCGCCCACTATATAATCTTCAAAGCTGAAATGGATGTTAATGATCCATTCATGTTTTGTAGAGGGAGAGTGGTGGAGATACGGTTGAGCGAGTTCTTGTCCCATTCTCTTTACATATGGTCACAGGGCTGAGCGGTATATCGATAAATTATTGTATTACAATATGACCGATCAGTTTTGGTCCTGCAGTGGTCTGGTGGACAATTCATGGTGTCCTCTGCCTTCGCCCAGGGTCCGCTGAGATAGGTTCCAGCCTGGGCGCCATGAAGGATGGGCGGCATCCTCCCCCTGTCGCGGGGAGGATGGCGCCCATCTCAGCCGACTCTGGGCGAGGGCGGGGTACACCATGGACAGCTCGCCAGACCATCGCAGGGCCAACACTCACACCTAGGGGCAAACTGAAACCGCCAATCAGCCAACTGTGCATGTTTTTGGACTAAGGGTAATAAGGATTAAGCGGTTCAGAAAATGAATGAATGAATGAATGCATGAATGCACGTCCCACAGATGCTCGATCGAATTGTGATCCGGGGATCTTGGAGGCTGAGTCAACACCTTGAACTCTTTGTTCCCGAAACCATTCCCGAATAATTTTTGCAGTGTGTCGAGGCGCATTATGGTGCCGCATTTAGGGAAAACCGTTGCCATGAAGGGGCATGCATGGTCTGCAGCTGTGCTCAGGTAGGCGACGCGTGTCAAGGTAACGTTCACGTACACATGACGTCCCAGAATCCTTCACTCTGTGTGTGAGGCTTGATTTGTGACGCACGCTGTACAGTGACGTGCGTTACGCTTCACTTAGTTCTGAGTCAATAACATGAGACCAACAAATTTTACTTAGCGTAGCTGTAAGGCATGCACGTCCATAAGCAGCTAATTACGCAGCTCCAGATGGGATCCCTGCATAAATGGAAACAGAAACCCATGAAAGAACATGTGTGTGTTTGTGTGTGTGCCCGCGTGAGTGTGTGGTTTTCTTTTTTTGTTTTGAAATCCAGAGCAGACGCTTAACATGCGCACTGTTCAGCACGGTCATTTGTCCTGCACTTGATTACGCATCTGCTGTTAAGGCTCAGGTCCTGGGTCTGCGTGGGAATGCCCACCTACATATGTATTAATCTTTTTGTACCCACCCGCCCCCCCCAATAGCCTGTGAAAATAAACTCGACGCCAAGCGTGTGCCGCGATGCCTGAAGCACCGTATCTCGAACCAATCCAGAACAGCAGCCGCACCGTTCCCACCCCGTCGAACGAAATGCTGGAAATAGCTTTTAGTGTCGCCGCACATGTTTTTGATTGATGATGATGCCAGCGTTAGGATTAGGCTAAATGAGAGAGAAACCCAGAGCTGGAAATTTTATAGCCACTTTATTAAATTATGACATATTTACCTTTTTAGGGTGAAAAGAGGCGGGTGGTGTTGTTTAGGTGTGTGTTCGTGAAGTATAGAACCTGAAGTGAGAGGCTTTCCAGAAGTACGAAGGAGACTTCCAGGGTCATTATACTCAACGCACAGGCACTCGCTTTCAATTACGCCGCCATGACCGGAGCTCGGCATGGCAATGAATCTTAAAAGCTTAGCCTAAACATACCACTCAATATTTGAATTCAGTGACATTTCTGCAGACCGGTGATTAATGACACTTTCATAATAGTTTGCTTATTCTCTTCCGATGGGGAAAAGACGGCTGTTCGGTCATGAATCGCCGCATTATTGAGGCCTGGTTTACTTCTACGCAGGCGTAGGAAGTTACACAATACGGTTGTTTTATGAACTTGATTTTTCTTTCATGTCATACGTTATGTTTGCGGACACCCGACCGTCACACGGTATGTGGTTTTTCCTCAAAGTGTGTAGATCCAAACCTGTTCTGGGCGTCGTCTGTACCCCAGACCGGTCCATCCGGCGTCAGTAATGCTCTCGTGAGACTATTTACACGGCAAAGGCAGGACTAACGTATGCTGTGAACCGCTTAATCTGACTAGGGTTGCACAGGAAGGCTATCTCAGCCGACACTGGGGTACACCCTGGACAGTTTGCCAGACCATCACAGGGCCAACACCCAAACAATCATTCACATTCACAGCTAGTGGCAAATTGGAACAGTCAGTTAACTTAATGTGTTTGGACTGTCGGAGGAAACCCAGACAAACATGGGGAGAACAAGAAATCTCCACACAGGGACGCTCAGGACTCGAACCCAGGACCTTCTCGCTTTAAGGCGGACATGCTAACCACTAAGCTGCCCACAAGCAAATCTGAACAAATGGAATATCTTTTCTTCTCTTCTACGTGACTTTGCTCCACTCCCACTGCCCTCCCAAGGGTGCACAAACCTTCGCTTTTGACTGTAAATCTCCACGGTAAATATTTCCTTAGACTCAAGTTACCAAAACAAGTAACCTCAGCCAGCTGTAATGCAGTGACCAAGAGCTTCATCTTTAAAAAAAAAGACAGTTAATTGACACAACAAACCTTTTTTTTAAGATTTAAGAGGAAGCCGTGTTGCTTTTGAACCCGTGATTCACTGTCCACGCTCCAAAATGTCCATCTGTGCGTCGTCCTTCCCGGCAAGTCAGGAAAAAGAAGGCCATTTCAAAGCTTTTCAACCCTCCTCCCCCCTCCTTCCCGCTTGAGTGATTCATCAGTCATCTGGCACCTCCATTTGCCCCACGTCATAACTCCGAAACCTTAAATATGTGATCGTTCAGAAAATGGACAAGGCTGGCTGGATATCAGCACTGCCTGAATGACGTTTCTGTGAGGTCTGTGTTTGACAGCCCGAATCGAGACGAAGGCGTTGTGCGCAACGGAGACGAACGCGAAGGACTTTTAAGCAACCTGATCCACGGCAATGCAAATAAACAACGGCAAGATGAACTCCGTCGCTCTCACATCTGATAAATATTGCATCCAGGAAGGAGGAAAAAAAAACACCCACGTAATAAATGTATCAACACCAGCTAACTGTGTCTGGCTAATCGTGTATGTTATAGTTGGTAATAAACACAAAATAAATCATCATTTATTCAGAAGTACAAACACTGGGCTGGAAATCAACAGACTCAAAGCATGGCTTTGTGTTTTATTCTGGCATGGGGGGTGGGGGGTGTCATCGAAATAGAGCACGGGAATTAAAATGTATAATTTAAATAAACTCAGGGTAATTAAAGGGGTGGTTGGTTGAAGAAAATAGCTCTAATATTATGAACAGTGCTATCAAACACAGCGTCATAGCTCAAATAGATGGAAATTTGGTTTACGGGGAAAACTAGACATGCATAGGGTTCAGACTTCCAGTTTGTATGTTCAGCCCAACGAGATTTCAAACAATCCGTTGTGTAATCCATTCCCACTCCACTGTTTAACAAATATTGACGAGTATTTTGGATATTTATGGCATTTTTAAATGACTTTTCGGCAAATAAATTTGTATAGAAGTCAAGGCATAGCTTCTTTAATACTGAAGTTTTGTTTGTTTATTTATTTATTTTAATAATACTACAGCCTTACTGATTTCTCTATTCTGATTGGACAGGATTTGATTTTCATTAAACAGAAAAATTATAATGATGTAATCGTTCCAAAATGTTATTATTTTGGTTTATTTTATATTTAGTTTTAGTTTTTACTTTACAGTATATTACGACCACTAGAGGAGAATTTAATAGTTTTAGCTTAGATTCTAATTAATTAATTAATTTATGGCACTACTTTAGTTGACTTATTTAGTTTTTACCTTTACTGTACATTACTGCCACCTTCTGGCACTATTCCATTACGAGTACTAATCATCTTCATCTTCAAAGTGGTGTAGCACCCACACTGCAAATTCTGGGGGGAATTAATTATTTGCTTTTTTAAAATAATAATACGTTTTGGTTTTTTTTTTCATTTTAATTCATGTTAAATTCACTATTGTAGTTTTTATAAATATTTGTGGTTTTTATATGTATTTCAGATCATTTTTTTTAACTGTTAGTTTTAGCGGCGCTCCAGAGCTCCATACTTGTCATCTGTAAACATCGTAAAGCCATGAGTCCGATCTTGCTGCATCTCTGCTTACGTGCTCACAAAGGCAACCCAATACATGCAGAAAATGCACTTGCACTTTGTAGTTTTTTCTCTTCATAGACATAAACACAAGACCAGACATGATCCTCACATGACGTGCCTTTGGTGACCGCCATATTACCAAGGACCAAAATCGTGCGTTCCAATAGGATGGGTGTAAAATAATAAGAAATAAAGGAATAAAATTTCACTTGTAAGTATTGTATCTACAGAATAAATGCATTCTTAGTAATTTATTCGCTGTATATTTGTTTAATTATATCTGTATAACAATATGGCTTAAAATAAAGCACAAAAATGAAGCAGAATTCCTCAATCCTGCAGCTTGTTTACGTGTATAAAGCCAAGTTGTCAAGTGTAACCAGTCTCGGGTAGCACGTGATGTTCCCAGTAGCGCCAGTCTTGTGTCTGTCTCTGATTCTCTTACTTTATGTGGATGCATGTTTGTGTAAACTTACACATCAGACCTCTGCTTTTAGGCACCGCCTAAATATTTATTATTTGTAGTTTTTTTTTTTTTTAATTTAAAGTTCACCTGATCAGAGGATCAAAGGTTCCTGGTGGACTTTTTGCCTTTAACATTTTCCCCTGATTGACCTAATTAGCTAATTAATAACTTGAAGTGATTGTTCTAGAGCAGGAAAACATGCAGGACGGGGTTGAGAGTTGAGAGGACCAGGACCAGGGTTGGGAACCTCCGCACTAGGAAAAAAAGGAATATCCCAGACATGTTATCTGCTTCATTTTTTCCCCCTAATATTTCGAGCCCAACCTCAAGTCCGTGAAGTCCATAACATCTGAATAAAACCGAAGCCACATTTACAAGGCCAGTGAACTGTTCATGCATTTCATTTCAAGCCGCTCGCGCTTACCGTGAACACGGCACATATGGCTGAGTGTCCATTTAAAGTCATAGCTAATAGCTGAGCTGAATCATTTCCCCGACACGAGGCAGCGATGGCTAAATCACTGGAGATGAATCACATCCTGAGTCGGGTTCCACAAACAAGATCAATATTAACTTTTTTTTGTGGCCAAGGCTGCAGATTTTTTGAAATGTACCCATAAAACAATATGAAGCTTGCTCAAAAAAAAAAAAAAAACCTCCAACAACATCTGGGTCTTCATGTTCCGTGAGCAAACCCTGGAGAACGACTCGGGTTTTTGCGGCCGGAATAAAATGCAAGCCATCTGGTGCCCACCATCAATCCATTTAACGTGTTGATAATCTTTTCATTCAGCATTCGAAGAAGATTTTATTTGGGGGGTGGGGGCTTTGAAAAGCTTCACTGTAGACGGTGTTGATCTGACCCTGAGCTGCAGAGCTCCAGATGTGCCCCTGAAACACCTAATCATTTTCTCCCAACTGGAAGAAACAGGTAATGTCTCGTACGTGGACGCCGTTCTGTGGCAACCTTCAAGGAAGTTGGCGATCGTGTAATAAAATTCCCCTGGAGCTCAGCAATCTTATGTACAAGCAACAAGTCATTTGATGCACTCAATAAAATAAAGCATTCCTGGGTATCTTTTCTTTTCTTTCCTTCTTTCTTTTCACACTTAAGACAGTTTAACTAGAAAAATAGTTTATTGCTTTCAAGTGCATAAACAAATCATAACTCTGCGCCGTGGACTGTACGGTACTGGAATGTGGACCATATGAGTGGTTGGTGGTGATGTGGGGAAGGTGGGAGTGAAAGGGAGTGGTGGTGGTTAACCAGTCTGAACCATAAAGAGCCGTCAGAACATGTAAGCTAGAGCTATATATATATTTAATAAATTAAACAAATAAGCTTCTTGTGATAGAAAAAAAAAACAAAGAAAATGTAAATAAGAGGAAGATTTGAGATTAAAAAAGTTTGTTAGTACCTCATTTAATCACAAAAATATAGTGAATCTTATTTATATATAAAAATGAACCCAGAAAGCATCCATTTTTATTCATGTCTCTAAATTACATCTATGATAGATTTACACTCTGCACTGGATCGCAGTCAGTCAGTCAGTCATCCTTCAGAAAATGAAGAACACATTATAGAAGAATATACTCTATGCTTTTTCTCTTTCTTCTTTTTTTTCCCCTGAATGACCTTTTTTAGAGTGTTTTCTGAAGCGCCGTAGGACCGTCATGAGCTCAAGGTCACGCAGATGCTTTCTTTATTGGCTGAATCCAATGACCACCATCACCTGAAGACAAGATATTATCACCATACTGAAGGAAGCCCCTCCCATTGTAGGGGTGGAGCTTGAGAACGTCCTGTCGTGATTGGACCTCCCGTGATCGTGTGAGTCGGCCTTGATGGTGATGTAGCCGTTGATGATGCGGATGACTGGCGGAGCCGGGTCCAGTGTCGTGCTGCGAATGAGAAGAAATCAGATTACGGATACGGTCTATAGAAATGTGGGCTACATTTAAACACAGGCTGCGTCCAAACAGAATAATAACTCCATACTATAAGTGCACGAAAAGAAGTTTGCAGGGTGTCTGAATACCCAGTAGGCATTTAGCGGCAGTCGATTGGTATCTGGATGATCTTCTACATCTGTAATATGCAAATGTACCACATTAAAATTCACTGTGCTATCCCACAATTCAAAAGGAGCATCTCAATACCTGAGGAAGAATCACTCACGCACTTCCCGAACCACTCAATCCTGCTATTAGGGTCGGGGAGGGGTGGAGCCTATCTAATCCAACACTGGGCTTGCCCATAGCAGGGCAACACACACAGCCATTCACACTCGCACCCGCACCAAGGGATAATTTGGAACAGCCAATTAACTTGATGTGCATGTTTTTGAACTATGGAAGGAAACCACAGTACCACTCCACACACAAATACCTAAACTAAGCCTGGGATTCAAAGTCAGGACCTTCTTGCTGTGAGGTGGAAGTGCTAAAGAAGAATCCCCTGGTGGGATTTCCATTGTAGAACATTTTTTTCCTTTTTTCATTTTCCCATCATGCTTGGTTATATACACTGTCTGAAAACATTCAAGTCAGATGACTAGTAATATGGTGCGGTAGTACATTCAAAATGTGTCCTCAGTATTCGCTCTTTTATTTCTAGAATGTAGTAGAGAGATTGCCTCCCAGCACACTCACAAGAAAGTTGCCCACTTCAGAAAGTTAACCAATCAGTGCAGAGTAGGCACAAAGAACAGAGAGACAATAAATGGGAGGAGGAAGCCAAACAAGCAACACTCAAAATCAGTGTTTCAAGAGGAGGCCAGTATTATACCAAATTTCAGACTTTTACTTTTCATTGCGGACACTAGTGGAGCACCAAAGTATGATTCCTAATAAAAAAAACCCCCTCCACAGTTCTTTAGGACGCTGCATCCTACCTCTCCCTGAAACACTGATTTTAAACGATGCCTGTTTGGCTTACTCCTCCCATTTTTGTTTTTTCTGTTCTTTGTGAATACTCTGCTCTGATTGGTCACCTTTCCTTTCAGGCCACTGTACATGGGGGGGAGGCAGTGGGGGAAGGCCAGTCAATCAGAAGGCACAGCACACCTGTGATGCACTATGGTGCCCCCCACCAAAAAAAAATTAATAAAAATTATATAGATTCTATAACACAAATCTACAGTAAATAAATAAAGGAAAAAAAAAAAATAAATAAAAAAAAAAAAATAAAATAAAATTTTCAAATGACTGGCACATAAAAAAAAAAAAAAAAAAAAAAAAAAAAAATTAATAAAAATTGCATTAGCAGCTCAGAGGGAAAGCTTAAACATGCGCCAACCTGATTATTCAATGTTGTAACATTTATGGGCCAAAAAAGTGAAAACTTCACAATATCTCCCGATTGAACTGATGCTATTACATACTAATGAGTTTTCAGATGCAACCATAATTTGATGCTTGTTTTTAATGAACCCACAAGATATACAGAGGTCATAGATTTATTTATTTATTTGTTTTAAAGTCAAACATCCTGTTTTTATGAAGGCAAGAAATGATGCCCTGTTTTTCCTGAAACGTGTGTTTTGCAACACAGTGTTAATTGTTGTGGTCTGTTAATGACTAACACGTGATAAATACTGAATTAGTTCCCTCCACTCTTTCACGTTAAGCACGCTCGTCCCTTCTGGTTCCAGCAAATAAAAAAGTATTTAGAGTTCTATCACTGAAGGATAACGAGACCTTGTTTGAACTCGGGTGTGTTAGAAATGGGTGGTTGGAATGAAGGTTGTGCCTGGTTTGTCTTCTCCAAATACACACTCCTGCTTCCAAATGATAGGAGAAGAAGAAGATGGTCCATAGAGGGGAAAAAGACAGGGATATTCATGTGGTCTGGAGATGCTAGCTTTTAGACGACCTATTAGAGGTGGATTTACAGTAAAGCTAATTCAAAGTAGCCCATTAACAAGTGCATGTCTGATATGTTTTATCTTCCATTATCAGGTTATTCTGGGTGAATATAAAGGTTTCCTGGTGTAACCACCTCAGCTCATGAGCTTAGTATCTTTTTTATTCACCTGTTTTACATCTTGTTTTAATTCGGTGTCTGTTTACAATAACACTTATAACTTAGAACCTGGCAGTGCAACACAGATACGTAGAAAGTGAAAAAGTCCAATATCAAGAGTTAAGAAACAGAAGAAGGGATATGAGATTAAGAGAAATAATGAAGATGGTTTATTCCATTTTATTTCCAAGAGATACCACTGTATTTCAAGTTCATTTATTATACCGGGGGGATGAACGGGAAAGAACTGTAGAATTGGTTGCTATGGATAAGTAAACTCTCTGTACGCATATCATGATTGTCCTGATTGGCACTGAAAATGATGGATTCTGGTCAGCACTGCTCCTGAACTGGTTCCACCAAATGATTTTCTACATTTAAGATATTTTGGCCTTGAACTGATGCGACCTACGATTGCGACTGGTCCCAGGGCCCTAGTGATCATGGGAATTGAACTCCTGACCTTCTGAACCATGGAGTCATCACTTCTGTGCACAGTTCTTTCTCTCAGATTCCTAACTTTTTTCTCTCAAACCCTGCAAAATTGTGTCTGGATCCTAATTACTTCCAAGCCAGGACCAGTTATGATACTGCTTTAATGTTGTTGTTGTTGTTGTTGTTGTTGTTAGCAAAATGTCCAACTGTGTTCCTGTTGGGAAACGAGAAGATGGTAGCTGGCCATTTCTATCCACCAAAAATGTGTATGGTGGGGGGAAAACCGTGCAAAACACACTTCAGTATTCAGAAAGCACCAAATATGTTAATTTTTGTCCTGCTCATATGCTTGTAGTTAATATTATTTACTTTACAGTGATTGGCTTTGGCTTCAACACATGGGAGCTTGATGTCGTCACATTTCTTTCAGTTTTCCTTAGCCTGCTTTCCAATGTTTCTTTCTTTCCCCTCCTTTAAAATCCTTACTCTGAATGGAGGGTTATTTAAGCTTGATTCGAGTCCTCTAATGCATTTGGACAGTTAGCATTAGGCCATGCATCAATGCAATAGCAAAAAAGCAGCTGTTCATCCGCCCACTGCAAACCAAGGGGTCAGGATAGGGGGCCGGAGGTTTTTAAAGCTACTAATAATCTTGGATATAGAAAGCGATGATCCAAAATGCAGGAATATTCAATGCAGATAATTTCCTGTTTCAGTGTTTGTAATAGTCCATTATGGCACGGTGCAAGTTTATAAAACGGGAATTCACAATAAATACGGTAATTTTTTCCAAGCAAATGGACAGAGAAAAAAGACAACTGTTGAGTTGGGTAAAAGTCTGGCACAAGTCAAGGTTAGCCCGCTTCATGCTTTGTAAATAAATTGTTTTAGTGAAATCACATCCACTTCCTTGGACTCTGTCAACAGTTTCTGCAGACCAATGGGACTCTGAGGTCCAGCTAGTTTTTCCTTTAGCCTTTGAGTCCAGCTGGCTAAAACACCACGGCTTGTACACATTGATTTAAAATGGTAGACAAATTAATTCAACAGATTCTCTAGAGCCTCGGGATGATGAAGGACATATGTGCATGTGTAGGAGAGAGAGACTGACAGAGACACAAGGCTCCCTATAATAAGGCCCCTGGACATCAACTTGCTCGCCAAATGTTTGGGTCCCAGATGAGCTTCTCAGCTGCAGGTAAAAATAAATTCCAAAAAATATTGTTTGCTTTCACAGTCTGGGTTTCACCTGCCGCAGAGCACCGGAGTATATTTTAATAATAAATCTGGTAAAGGGATATTTTTGCACTAGTGTAGACGAAGGCAAAATATACACAGACCATCAGATGGCATTTGTACTAACACAGTACAGGGATATTTGTCTTAGAGGTGGTATATATTTGGTAGAAATCCATAAAAAGCTATAAAACAGGTGACCTAAATCAAATTTACACTCACACTACAGTAGTTATTTACTTTAGCTACTGATGATGAAGTCCCCTATCATTTTACAGTAGTTTATTCAAATAATATGGTTTATTAGCAATGGTTTTAAACCTTGTGATCTAAAACGCTGTGTTACTTGTCTCAAATGGCCTGATTTACCACATTAACCCTGAGAAAACTCTGAATGATGAATGGCTTGTCCTTCATTTTCTCTGAGGTATTCCTCAGGTTTCAACTGTTGGTCCATGGGCATTCACATGGTAAAGTATCCTTCCCTGTCTCATATTGAGAGACCAGTTCAGGCAGAGGCAGTGCTGCAGGGGGATGATGGGATCGCAAGCTCACGTGTATGTATGTATGCACAAAGTGTGAGATGTGATAGCGGAGAAGCCTCCAGGATTCTCAGATGAACGGAACACCTGCATATCAGAGATTGACTGCTTCCTGCCAAACCCTGTCCTCACTTGCTGTTGCCTTCAAGCTAAACTCCCTTAACCAACACTATATACTCTATATACCAAGTGCAAGATATACCAGCTGCCTCAAACTCTCCCATCACATGGAATACAAGGAAACATCCGGAAACTCATTGCGTGATGGAAATGGATAGGGTCCTACGATTGTGTCGCTTTGTGAAAGGAAGTGGGGATCTTAAGAGGAAAGGAAATTCTTGAATTTCACCTGGAGAATTTACAGAAGTCTGTTTTGGTGCTAATTGAACATAACCTTCAACCTTTGTTAAACTTGAAACTGCTGTTAGAACCTTTCTTTGTGCTGCATGGGAATTTTTCTCTCTGCATATTCTCACACACAAAAGGAAGTCGAGTTCTAGGGTAGCCCCTTGAGGGCCTTTGGAGCAGCTACAGGCTAGGCTTCTTTATTCTTCTTGGTGTGGTAGTATGAAACAGCAGCCTTAGTTCCCCTGTCAACCCCTAGCTAATGCTTGATGCTGGTCAACCTTCTGCAACTTAACTTTACAATCTTCTGGCAATGGGTACAGGTCCTTTACCACGGTATTACCTAATTTAGCTACAATCTTGAGAAACGGATTGAACTTTTACCTTATTTGATTCAGTCTGTTATCCAAAGAAACTTAAAAGAATCATGAGAGAGACAGTTGAGTGCATAGGACGTTTGCTCAACAGTCCATTACTGTGTGTCAGCTGTCAGAAAGTGGGGCTTGAACCCACCAACCTTTGGATCAGTAAGCCAGCACCCTACCACCGGGCCACCACTGAAAAAGGCTTCAAACACCTTTAAAGTTTCTTTATTTAGCCCATAATGATGTCTCCCTGCCAGAAAAGGTGCTTGATAGAACAAAGCATTTTGCTTGCATTCATGCTTCACTGGGAAATACCAAACGCACCATGACGGGAGCCCTGCAAATTTTTCTACTGTGACCTTGCTTTATTCTGAAGGACATCAATGGTTTAAAAGATCTGATTATTTTGCTCAACTCACCTTTCCTCCATGCGCACCCAGAGATCATTGAACTGCCGGTGACGTTGCTTCTTTAGCCTGTTGCGCCGTTTCTTCTTTAGCTTACGCTCCACCTTCTCGAGAAGCTCCAAGCTGTCTGGGAGCAGCAAATAGGGTGGAGTATCCTCTTCCTCCTCCATGGGGCGCCATTCTCGGTCTTCATGAAGGAAGCCTTCCACTGGCGATTCCACATCTGATGCATTGTCATCCTCTCTGTCTGTAGAATGGCTGGACCTCTTGCCACTGTGAAGGAAAGAAGTGGTGTTGAAAGAAATGGTCTGATATTTACAGACACCGATTAGACCAAGTCCGGATTTGCAGTTTGGATAGTGGGCATTTTCCCTACTGGAAATCCTTTCTAGTACAAAACTATGCATAATTGCTGTATGGAAAGCCACCACAAGATGTTCCACTGGTGCTGGACCTGGTTAAAAAAGAACTGGTTCATGAAAATTGGATTCTGTTAAAGAAGAGCTTGTTTGGACACTTTGTTGAACAGACAAGCCAGACGATTCTATCATGCTCATGTTGAAAGCTTTTGGAATTGTACTTTATTTCCCACCCCAACCAGACATATTCATAAGTCAAAAGGAAGCATCTGAAACATGCATCACATCAATAGTGAGCCAAAACCTTATACAGAGATGCTCTTTTCTCCATTTGGGACTATATGAAGGTTCTAATTCTTTGAGGTTTATGCATATTTGGGGTGGGAAGTGAAGATGGGATTGATGAAGTAGTATCCTGGTTTTCTGGAGATTAAAAAAAAAAGAGAGCATCTGCTTCTAATCGCAGCTCAAACTGTCTCCAAGAAATGCAAATACATGTGGCTTCTAATGGTGTCTGAAAGGTTACAGGCTTCTATTACAGCGGCAACGGTGCAAATAAGACGGGACGCCAAACTTTTGCTGAATTTTCACATCGGAACTTTCTGGACCGCAGGCTTCCAGTGTCTCCTCCAATCTGGCAACCCATCCGTTTTAGAAATGCCTCCGAGTGTGCTTGGCGTGTGTATAGGTGGGTGCTTATGTAAGAGGGGAAGCAGAAGAAAGAGAAAGAGACGAGGTGGAACAGCACTCCGTCCACTCCCCTACATATTTCAGATGATGACTCGATAAAGAGACGAGATGTTTTTCTTGGGTGTCCAATGACCATCCGCACTTTTTTTGTGTGTTTTATGGAGCGTGAGAAGGGAGTAAGACATTTTGAGAAGAAAGCTGAACCGAGAGATGAGCGACGTGATTGAGTTATCTGATCTAGAGTCTGAGATAGCCAGAAAGAAGAGAAATAACAGGCGTATTCAAATTCTCCATCAATACACCAGTGCCCGGAGTTTATGACCTTACGGATTTTACAAAAACTTTAAATCAGACCAGGACATTAAATACTGCTCCACTGTGCTTCCACAACATTGTATAGTCAGTAAGGACTTCACATTAAAATTTATTTGTTCCTTGTTGTAAACTATATATGCAGCATATAATGGTGGCTTTGTACTGCAAGTTAGGGTAAGGACACGCTAACTTTAGGAAGCATTAGCAGGACCACAGGCATAGCTACAATGGGGATTTCAGGTTCGAACCCCCTTTGGAAGAATGTATGACCATTCCAAATACTTACTTCATAGTGATTTACAGTATATGCATGAAAACGCCACAATTCCACGATAGGCAGGTGGACTCGGCAGTGCACAAATAATAGTTACTGTAAATAATATAAAGCACATATTCATCAATTCATTTTGCTGAAGCAATTAATCGTTATAGGGGAACTAGTGCCTACCTCAGCCAACACTGTTGTGAGGGCGGGTTACACCCAAATAGTTCACCAGGCCATTGCAAGGCCACATGCACACGCCCGCACACAGACAACCATTCACATTCACACCTATGGGTAATTTGGAAGAATCAGTTAGCGTCATGCATGTCTGTGGACAGTGGGAGGAAAACAGAGCACCCGGAGAAAACCCATGCAAGTACAGGAAGAAGTCCACACAGAAATGCCCTTGCCGAGCCCAGGAATCAATCCCAGGACTTGCTGTAAGGCGGATGTGCTAAACGCTACACCTCCCCGAATAACAAATGCATAATGTTAATAAACAAATGCAAAATGTTACGAACGTATTTCATTTTCTTTGCCTGTTAAGGTTACTAATACGATACGATTGGTTCCTGGACAACAAATTCGTAATTTGAGCACTTACTTATTAGGGAAGACACAGGGGTGTAGTGGCTAGCACGTCTGCCTCACAGTAACAAGGTCCTGGGTTTGAGTCCCAGGCTTGAGGAGGGCGTTTATCTATGGAGCTTGCATGTTTTCCCTGTACTTGTGTAGGTTTCCTCCGGTTACTAATTAAACTAGTCAGATTTTTAAGCTAGTCGTGCACTTGTCCTAGCATGATGTATATTGGACCTTGAAGGACCTTTTGTTTTGTTTTATTTGGCAGGGGGGGGGGATAATAAGCACTCTCAGGGCTGATCAGAAGAATTGCCTGCATCTTGTTACTCCTTTTATTGCATTGCACTCTGGTTCTGTCCTGGCGTGTGATCAATCCTCTCTCCTTCTTCTACATTCTTCTAAACTACTTCAGCAGGTTTGATCAAGCTCATAACTTGGATGACTTTTGCTACTTCGCAGCACATTTCTGAAATCAGCTGTAATTTAAAATAGCTGTTATATTGGTACCAGATTTACACTGAGCTCCTCAGACTGGCTTTGGTTTCCGTTCTCTAAATTAGCGATTGAGCAACACGTAGCACGGTTCTGCGGTGGCGACTAGGTTTAGAGATCGGGTTGTGAACCGAGCATACAAAAGCTCTATTCTGACCCACAGCTGGAGAACCAACAGAACCTCTGCAGATGATTAGATAAGCTGGCTGACTCAGGCAGGGCAAGATCGCTTTTATAAAAGATATTGTGTGTGTGTGTGTGTGTATGCAATTTATTTTCTACACTGCATAATACGTTTTATTTCACTACGCAAACACGTTATGTCATAAGTGTCAAGGAAGACTGGGAGGGGATCCAGATTAAATTCTGCATTCAGTATTTTTTTAAAGGATTCTTTAACGCAGTGCGAGTACAATTTTAACGATTTTTTTTATATCACAGCAGGGCAGCACAGTGATATAATGATTAGCATGTCTGCCTCACAGCAAGAATGTCCCGGGTTCGATTCCCAGACTCAGGCGTTTCTGTGTGGAGTTTGCATGCTCTCCCTGTGCTTTTGTGGGTTTTCTCTGGGTATTCCGGTTTCCTCCCACAGTCTAAAGACATGCACATTAGGCCAAATGGCTGTTTCAAATTGCCCCTATGTGTGATTCTGAGTGTGAATGGTTTTGTGTGTTGTCCCTGCAATGGTCTGGCAAGTTGTTCAGGGTACCCTGCCTTTGCCCAGTGTTGGCTGAGATGGGCACTAGCCTCTCAGTGACCCTAGTAGAAATAAGCGTTTCAGCAAATGAGTGAGTGAAGGTATTACAGCAGGCCCTGGAATGCTGTATACTTTTTTCTGGCTTTGCAGAGGTTTACACTCTCCTAACACTTTTTAAATTATAATGCCGACCACACATACTTTCACTGCGTAGTTTTTTTCTCATCTAAGGACATTTAGAGTTTTATAAATTGCATTTGACTTTAATTAGATTACCATTTCCAGAAAAACAATTAATAGCGAATAGCAGACAGTATGTTATGTGTTGCTGGAATCTAGACAATGACAAGTCTACCGTAAAGCCTATCCGGATTGGTTACACTTCTAAGGCTTTAAGAGCAATAAGTCTACGTTTTACTTCACACTCTAATGGGTAAAGAGATCCCTGATTGAGGCCGTAGAGCCACGACCCCGACTCTGATCTTACTCTATAAATACCACCCTTCAGACACGGTTTATTTTTGCAGCCAAATCGCCACCATCGCAGCTCCAAACTACTCAATTAGGTGATTAACGGATTACAGTCAGCTGCCGCCATTAAGCACTGCCCGCTTGGCTTGCTCCATGGTTTGTTGGCTCAGGCGGGTTCTGGAAGGAAGCGGCCAACGAAGCAGCCTTGAACTCGTCTTTGATGATGGACGGAGACAGGGATGGACAGAGAAAAAAGAAAGGGAGACTTATTACCGGGAAAATTTTCCAATTATTCACAGACGAGGTCGAACTGCGCCACACATCTGTTTTGGTGAAATCGCATCAAGAATCAAGCGTAGTGCTCGCAAAACAATTTTCACTGGATTTCCAGTCCACAAAAATGGGTCTCGAAATAAATAAACAAGACGCAAACCCTCCGGGCCCGAGCTTGCTCATAAGCGAGGCGGTGGCACGTGCAACCATACACCGCTATAACTGATAAAATATGGCTGAACAGGCTTTAAGCCATTTCACAGGCTTTAGGAGAAGGTCATGGTGTGGTGGCAAATTTGTACCAAGCATGTCCACTTCCTCCACTTTGTTTTTGGTTCTCCCAGGGCCTTGAGAGATCTCCAGCCAGAGAACTGAATTAAAAACCGCAATAGCTTGTGAGCTAATTGCGTTGACACTGTTAGGAAATATAAGAGCACAGATTAGCATGTCCATGGGTCTGAGAATGTTTAAGAAACACTATACTCCCAGCGGAGAGCGGGATCAAGGAGATGGACTCGGAGCAAAAGCCAAAAACTGGGAATTGTGCGAAATTGTCGACTTTTCTGAGGTCCCACCGTGTTTTTTTCCTTATGAGTAGCAGAAGGATGTCTGTAGAACCCGGTGTGGTCATGATGGGTTAGTTACAGTGGTGGTCAAGTTTTCTCAGAGCAAACTGGATATGTGTGTTTCGGTGTGTGTTACCTGTTAATGGGCTGGCCAGCTGGCGTGTGCTCCACCTCGTAGCCTTGGCTTTTCAGAACATCGATCACTGTGTTGTTGCCCAGGAAGTGACCTGCAATATAAACACTGGCTCAGTTAGCAAGCAGTCATGTCATCCAACACACAGCCCGAAGGCCTGCCTGGCAAACTGATAAATCCCCCGTGCGTAACTGGATACAGCGCGGGAGCAGCGACACACAATGGAGCAATATTTCACAATCTGGCCTAAAGAGCTGACCTGAATAAATACACATTGGTGCTTGTCAGTTTACAGGAAGCGAGTGTTTGACACGAGTGCCTCTGTCAAAGGTCGAGAAACGCGCCGGTTTTACAGGCAACAATGGCGTAGCGTAAGTAATCCCTCAAGCCTTTCAGTCTCTCTAAGGTTGGGAGATTCCATACAACAATTGAATGTAGCGGGCCTTGTCTAAATAGAATGGGTTTTAATGTGGTACTTTTCTGTGTGGAGTTTGCATGTTCTCCCTGTGCTTGCGTGGGTTTCCTCTGGGTACTTCTGTTTCCTCCCACAGACCAAAGACATGCACATTAGGCTAACCGGCTGTTCCAAATTGCCCCTAGGTGTGAAAGTGTGGTGTGAATAGTTGGGTCTGCGATAGACTGACGTTCTGTTCAGGGTGTTCCGCAATTCCGTCTGCCTACAGAAAGTTACCGCAGGTCAAGCGCCAGATCAGTTCAACCATTACAACCGAAGGCATCCATGACGCATACATGGCCTACCGGATTTTACCGTAGAGGTAAAAATTTAATGGAACTCACAGTTACTATTGGTAGACATGACGACTACGATGTATGCATCACAAATGCTTGTGTTTCTTAGAAAACCATATTTTTGCCAGAGACCACCTTCGAAATCTGTCGGAATGGTTACCGAATGGCCGCGGTAATGATTTTCATACATCGACCTGCTATGCTACCATAGCATAAGGCTGGTCATGTTGTATTTTTTTCGAAGCTGTAACATAATAAAGGTGATAACATATAACTAGTGTTTCTCAGATATTACAAAAAATTGTAATGAACAGACCTATAGAATAAAACTTGTATATCGCAAAATATTGAACTTTGGCATATTCGCATCACTGCGCCGATTATTTTCCTGTAACAGAACCCTGATGTGCTTTTATTACTAACCACACAGCCAAGCAACTTTACCCCATTTTGATCTCAGTTTCAGTAGAGGCTTCATCCAAACTTTGGGGTGTTTGCCCAAACACATCATCTGGCACAAGCAGGTCGTTCTGGAGATTGAAAGTCGGCTAGGACTGAATCATTTTTTAAAAACATGGAATTAGCTCTGAGGTACTCCTCAGGAAGCGGGGCCCTGTGGGTCAGGCGTCACGGCCCAAGGAAAGACCAGGTTTTTGTTTCTGTTTTACGGCTCAGCTGCTTGGGACAATGTGGTCGAGGTTCCTTTGTGCGACAGCAGAGATTGCAGAGAACCTGAACCCATAATGCCTTGTGGTAGCCAGGGAGGATGTAGGTTCTGAGGTTGACCAACTTGTTCGCTGTTGAGACAGGAGTGTAATGAACACTGTACAAGTCCCTGTGAATGAGGCATGACTAGCTTCAGCTTTGGACCAACAGTCTGACCTACACTTTCTCAACTGCAACGATGAGAAAGTTTTTAAACTGCATGCACATGTATGCGGAGCCCAGCTGATGGGGATTAATACATGGCTTTAAGTGGAAAGCTCCTCACTTTGTGCCCCGCCATTGATCATTTAAGCCGCTCTCAGTTGGTGATCACCGACTGCTGCTGGACCTCCCAGCTATGCTCTCGAAGCTTGCAAATGACCGATCAGAGGAAGAAAAAAAACAGCGTCCAGAGCTGAAAGTTGTTAGCGAAAGCTTCATTTATAAAAGCAACAGTTTTGCTGAGTCTTTTTATAGCAGACAACATTGCAACTGCACGCTCGGCTCGCTCCACATCGCTATAAAAGGGAAGAAACCTGAGTGATGGATATGAGCCTAATCATAATCATCATACTTTTTTGCCGTCTAGATTGGATGAACGTATTGGTGACAGGTATTTGGCGGCAACCGGCACTCAAACGTTGCAAAAAGTAAACGGATCTTCCATCGGTCATGAAATCAAACCTTTGGATGTTTTTTTTTCTGCGAATCTGAAGTGAGGCCACAGTGCTGGAGCGAAACAGGGTGAACCCACGCCAATCAAAACGCCGTCCACAGGAGGTGACATACTGAGAAATATTTTCTCAACCTGTCAAAACCTGTGGTGGGCAAGTAGTCCGAGAAACACGACAGGCTCTTAAACGAGTAAGCACATTCTGCGTACAACCACAGAGTGGCAAGGAAAGCGGCATGGATTCTTACACGGCTAGTCTATTAGCATGAATAACAAACACACTGCAGTCCACACGGTGGTTGAGTTCTCAATTCTGATTGGTCAGAGGGTGCTGAACAGGAGCACGAGTTCCAGGTGCAAAGTTTATATCAATAAGTTGTTGTTTCTCAGGGATGTAAATAGAGGAAGTTTAAAAAGCTAAAGTTCCACATAGCTGGTTGATATGTAAGAACTGCCATTGGGGCTATCGCAGCCGTTCCGTGACCGGTCATTACATGCTTGTTACAGCGCCCCCAGAGGTCATGCTGGGGATTCAGCTTGGGGATTCACGCTGGGAAAATCTAGTCTGCATCATCTCGCAATCTTCCTGTGTTCCATCATCCCACTAGCATTTAAACTACTGCTAACCGTTATTGCTAGGAAGCTCAAAAGTAACTCCACAATATTTCCCCACTATGACATTTATCTACGGCGGTTGATCTCCAGGCACAGAGATCCACCCTCCAAGAATTCAACAAGTTTGAGGGGCACAAAGGGGCAGACCAGGGCAACCTCTCCTACTCCAGTTCAGGGTCACACACTCGCCTGTCAGTAAACACAGCACCGGTCTGTGCAGAAACAATCTCCAAAACTAACACTGCCACACACTCGAGAAATATGTTCATCTAACTGAGGAATGTGTGGGAGATTTTTTTTGTTTTGTTTTGTGAGACGGCCACTTTCCACGTTTCGGTCTTCAGGTTTATTACTGAAATCAATCAGGAAAACAGGCGCTTAAGGGAACGCTGCATAATTTCATTGTTGCTGGAATGTGGCGAGGAAGCAGTGAGCCGAGTTTTCTGCCTTTAAAGCAAATCGCAGGCAATAATCATCCGTAAAACAGACAGAACCGGCTGCTGTGCTAAGGTTACAAATAGTTGAAGGGGAAAAAGAGCAAAGCTAAAAATGTGTCTGAAGCTTCTGAGGTGCTCTGATCATTTAAAATGTCTGGTAGAAAGTGAAGGTGGCTGTAAACAAGTCCCCTGTAGAACAGATAAAGTTTTCGTGATGGGTGTGTTTGTGCCCGGTAGGAATAATAATTTTTTTTTCCAGTTTTAATTTAAAAAATAGTTTTTTTACTTTTTTAACTTTTTTAAATTATTTTATGTAATTTCATGTTAGTTTTATTCTCCTATTTTTAATGGCTCTCATTCTTCCTTTATTTGTTGACACCTGTGTCCTGATAATTATTTTCTAATGGTTAGATTTTTCTGTTTAATTTGTAGTTTATTTTTTGGTTATTTTAGTTTGGATTTATCATTTTTGTTGGGTTTTTTTTTTGGTTTATTGTTTATTTTGTCTGTTAAATATCAAATTATTTAATTGACCATCACAGTTAATTTGGTTTGTTTGTCCCTTTTTCCCTTAATTGTTTGTTTCTTTATTGTTCATTTTGTCTGTTATTTATTAATTATTTGATTGTTTACTATTTATTTGTTATATTTATTTTGTCCTTTTAATTGTTTGTTTTATTATTTATTTTGTCTCTCAATTTGTGCATTTCAAAAAACACCAGGTCAATATGCACATAAATAGAATGTATTATTTATTATTATTAAATCAGTCTATTTAATAACCTTCACCTTGGTTTAAGATTCAGAAAAGAACTTGCATCTAGAACCCTGAAGAATTCTTTAGCATCTCTAATGGTCTCTGAAACTCAGGTCTTAGAAATTGTCGAGGTGAGGGAATTAATGAAAATTTGTGTTTTGTGGACAAAGCAAATTTTTGAAGAATTTAAAAAAAAAATGTAGAAACCCGTCCACGTCAGAGAACAGAACCAGATTTTATTTATAAGCCTTGATTTAGCACTTAAATTTTATTTATTGATTGATTTATGTATTTTTATGTTGTTTTTCTTTTTTTAAATATTTTTTCATGTAGATATTTGTGGGGTTTTCTGTAAACCACATACAGAAAGATACTTCAGGAGATCTGTGCTTGTTAATGGATTATAATTGGAACCTTTCCTGACAGGGAAACCCAGTGTTGTTGCCAAATAGCTTCTCGGGGTTCTGTGTTTTTTAAGTAGCGATTGAGACGCAGCCAGTTCATTTCGCCTAATGGTCACATACAAGCTCTAGAAAATGGAGCCAAGATTTTAAAAACAAACTTACTCTTCCAAGCAATTTTAAAACTTGTTTTAGTGCATGAACACCACAAAATTACTGCTTAAGTAAAAAAAAAATAAATGTGTATAATAATATGAAGTGAATAAGAGCCATTAGAAGATGACCTATCCCCATTGCTTCCACATTTTAGAAGATATGAATAGCCGAAATCTCAAAACATGAAAAGGCACAACTCCACTGCCTTGTAGGAGTCACTGCCAAGTTTTATGAAGAAATCTCGAATGGTTTCCGAGTTCCTGGTTCCTGAGTTCGGAGTTCTGGCCTGGAATTGAAAGGATTACAGCTGGATGGACGGACAGAGGGGGTGGGGGTGGGGGTTAGGGGGTGTCATAATAAAAAAGTCACAACTGGTTTTCAAGTTCTGGAAATGACAACCACTCTTATTTTTGCATGTTAAATGAGTTGCCATGGAAACATAAAAATTGCAGGAATCCCACAATTTAAAAGGCACTATTATTCTGCCTAATTGAAATTATTGTCAAGTTTGATAAAGATATGTGAAACTGTTTTTCATCCATGTTCTTTCAATGTGAACTGGTTGCCATGGAAACCTGAAGGAAATATGAATTGTAGAATTCCCAAAATATCAAAAGGCAAAACTCCACTGCCTCGTAGAATTAACTGCCAAGTTTAATGATGAAATCTCAAATGGTTTCCGAGTTCCTGCTCGGAATTAAAATGATTACAGAAGGACAAATGTATTAATGACTCCACCCCCCAACCCCCACCCCCACCCCCGCATTATATGAATTTGAAGCATCTATTTTTGCTTATGCTAAATGCTCAAAAAAAAATAATTAAAAACACATTCAAACATCAGTGAGTTTAACAATGAGCAACATTTTAAAGTTAAGCCTGTTATGGATCTAATAGTGTGTGTGTGTGTGTGTGTGTGTGTGTGTGTGTGTGTGTGTGTGTGTGTGTGTGTGTGTGTGTGTGT
>JAOUQZ010000029.1:2713066-2723832 GCA_028564935.1 Neosilurus hyrtlii | reverse complement strand
TTCCTTCTGCTCCATAAAGACAAAAAAACAGTTCAACACTCTGCACTTCCTTATCAAATATGCATTACATCCCTCCCCCCCCCCCCCCCCCCCCCCCCTTTTTTTTCAGGCTTTCATCACAAGCATGGATCGATGTCGTGATGCTCCTCGCCTCTTTCTTGTACCTCATCAGGCGTGGAAGATGAATAATCTGAAGATTAATTCCGAACCTGTGCACTCTGCACCGATCCCTTAGCAACTGTCACGAGCTCGGGCTCCACTGATGCGACAGCTTCTGCGAATTGGATGCTCGCCTGCAGATTGCTCGAGAGATTAGCTTCAGCGATTACCATAGCTTACCTAGTCCTGATTCAAGATGTCTGAGCAGCACAATATCTTCATGAATTGAATATAAACTTGAGATACCAGAATAGGGCTTTTAATTATCTTTGTCATGTTCTCCCAATTTCATTTCCTTTCGAAACATTTTATTTATTTATTTATTTTAAAAAATATGATATTTATTTTTGTCAGGAATGCTTACTGAGATCCAAACTAATTTTTGAACGAGGAACATGGTTAGGGTGAGTTTACATGTTTTCCCAGTGCTTGCGTGGGTTTCCTCCGGGTATTCCGGTTTCCTCCTATCGTCCACAGACATGCGCGTTAGGCTAATTGGCTGTTTCAGATTGTCTTTCGGTGTGAGTGTTAATTGTGGTTTGTGTGTGTTACCCGTAATGGTCTGGCTTAGGTAGGCACCAGCCTCCCTGCGGCCCTACTAGGATTCAGCAGTTCGCAAATGAATGAATGAATGAATGAATGAATGAATGAACATGGCCATAACAGCAGACGTACCTGATTTCTAAATCTCAAGTCACATGACCTGGAACACACCTGTCTCCACTCATCGGCAGTTACACCTTGTCCCTCCAACATATAAGGAAATGACAGCATTCATTCTCAGTAACGTATTGCTTCTGTTTATTTATGGAAGCGCATACCAAGCTCCTTATTCTGCTTTTCTAGTGTATAACCAGTCTTCCGTACCTTGACCTTTGACCTTTGCCTTGCCTCCGACACTCTGGATTTGTGTATGAACTCTGCAGCATCTGGTTTATCGACTCTGCTCTGCCTCTGATGAACTGTCCGCCTGCTCATTTGAACCATGCCTGTGTTATGAATACAGACGATAACTGTGTTTTGGATACTGCTGCCTGTGCCACATCAAAGTAATTTGGACCTGCAGGCGGCATGTACTCGACTCTTTACCAATTTCAGGACATGACGCGCAGCTATTTCCACTCAAAGACCCAAATTTATTTGTGAATACAGTTGTTTGTAATTTGAGACCTTCCTGCGCATTTGTGTTAGCAAGACTCCGGAATCCACTCAGCAGAAGAAAAATTGCCGCTCCGTCCATACATCAAACATTAGCATCAGTTCCGAGCGTGCGGGCTGACAGCTGGCTCGAATGAGGCCGTTTTAGATATCATCTAAAGCATTCTCCTAATGCTAACCCTGCTGAGATTTTTTATATACACTGAAATAATCAGGCATAAACTCGTGACGATTATACGATTATTTTGTTAGCATTCGGCGTAGAACGGGAGAATAACTCACTGAGGTTTTAGCACGGCATAAATAAATTGTGTAGGTACGTGTTTCAATTTTCCACGTCTGCCAGGCGTTGGTCTCCAAAGCAATTTACAGTCGCTTGCATAAGTATGCACCCCTTTGAACTTTTCAACATCATGGCATGCAATCTTGGACTTGAATGGATATAATTGGGATTACATGTCAGCAATCCACAAAAATTACATAACAGTTAGCCTTTTTATTGTTGTGAAACCCATAAATTATCGCCAAGTTGATCACACCCACAGATTACAGAACATGTCATGAGATGAGCTCATGGGTAATTAAAACCAGTACCCATATAGTGCCTTTTTGCCACATTATCCATGCTGTGTTGTGGAGTCACCTCACACTTTGCAGTAGTACCCCTGCCATTTCTCACTGAGCTCGCTCCAAAACACCAACCATCACCCCAACTCCACCTTTCCTTTCAAAATGTTGTAAATGCAATAGCATGTTATTATTAACTGGACCATCCGCTACCACTGACACCATGTAGCACACAAATGGTCATTAGTGTATGTACCACCTGTATTTGATATATTCCACCCAATTTCAGAGATTTATTTTCCGTTTGTTTCGGATAGCATTGGATCACTAAAGCATGATTCCTAATCTAAAAATACTTTGCAGTTCTTCAGGAAGTAGCTTCCCCACCTCCCTCTGAAATAATGATTTTGAATATGCGCATTGGATGGCCTGTTTGGCTTCCTCCTCCCATCTATGGTCTTTCTTCTCTCTCTGTGCTGTTCTCACTCTGCTCTGTTGTTTTTCACAAACTGTAAACACCATGCTCAGTGCACTGGGAAGCAGACCAGGATGGGTGCTCCAGCTAATCAGAAGGCCCAGAATGCAATGATGCACCAGTGTGCCTCAAAAATAAATAAATAAATGGTGGAAACCTTGAGTTTATAACTTAAACATGCTCTAACCCTGTTAATTTACTCTCTGGTGTCATCTGACACAGCCATTCAACACTGGAACAACACTATTGGGTCAAAGACATAGAAACTGCTGAATATCTCCCCTGGGTCATTTATAGCATCATGTTTTTGCTGTTAAATACGCCAAGATGCTGTGAATCTATTCAGTGGGTGGCAGAATAAAGAAGGAGCCTTGGGACCAAACCATTCCACCAAAGATGACTGTAATTTTCTGTTCCACTGTACCTGTATCCTGTAACCATCGTACTAGATGAGAGTGGGTCTGACTGAGCTAAAGACTTAGTACATCATCCGGGTAAGGTAAAGTCAGTGTAGGGTTAAATGCATTTGCTTTTGATGTAGAACGATACATTTGAACGCTAACCTGTCCCCTCGACCTTTCCTCCGCCTGTGTCTTCTCATCTTCTCAGGAAGCAGCGCTCAGAGGATTTTGAGTGATTAAAGTAATGACGATGTGTCTTTTGATAGCAGCTGTGTTGCATCGACTTTCAGAACGTGAAATCAGGTTTGTAGCACGTGCAGAATCGATAGACCCGCGTCAGTGCCAGAACGTTTTGCTTGAGGCGAACATGATGCTCGAATGACTCCCAGCTGTGAAGAGTACACAACATGGTTTACAACTAGTTTAGCTGATCAACCAAACAGCTCGCTAGACCATCGTGGAGCAACACACACACACACACACACACACACACACACACACACACACAACCATTTTCCACTCCTTTTTCACATGAATTGTTTTTTACATAAATTCACGTACTGGGTGGCACGGTGGCGCAGTGGTTAGCACGTCCGCCTCACAGCAGGAAAGCCTGCGTTCTATTCCTGGGTTTGTGGCGTTTCTGTGCACTTTGCATTCTCCCCATGCTTGCAAGGGTTTCCTCCCACAGTCCAAAAACATGCACAGTTGGCTAATTAGCTGTTCCAAATTACTCCTTGGTGTGAGTGTGAATAGTTTTGTGTGTGTGTGTGCGTGTGTGTGTGTGTGTGTATTGGCCCTGCGATAGCCTGGTGAGCTGTTCAGGGTGTACCCCGCCATTGCCCAGAGTGGGCTGAGACGGACACCAACCTCCCCGCGACCCTACTTAGTAATAACCAGCTTAGATTGAATAAATTAATGGATGGTACAGTACACTGATAGTCAGCATGTCACATCATACAACAAGAAGGCCTGGGTTCGATTCCCGGGCTCAGCGAGGTCGTTTGTGTGTGGAGTTTGCATTTTCTCTCCGTGCTTGGGTGGGTTTTTTCTGGGTACTCCAGTTTCCTCCTACAGACCAAAAGACACAATAGGCTAATTGGCTGTTCCAAATTGCCCATAGATGTGTGTGTGTGAGTATGAATGGTTATGTGTGTGTGTTGACCTACAATGCACTAAGTTGTACCCAACCTTAAAATAGGTGCCAGCCGTCCTGCAACCTTAGCAGGATTAAGCGGTACGGTGAATGAATGAACGAATCACTCGCTAATTTTGATTCACTGGTTGAGTCACTCGGTTTGTCATAATTTCCTGATCCCTTTACGTTGGGTTTTTGTTTTGATTCATGAATGAATCATGATTCATTTTTTTAATGATTCAGTTATTTTTAGATGATTTAATCACTCATTTTTTTTACTCAAATCTTTTTTCTTTCAAGTGATTCATTAATAAATGATTCATTTGTCTTTTTTTTTCTTTCTTGATCATCTAACATCTATATTTTCCTGAATATTTCAGGTGGTGGTGGGGTGGGTGGAGTTATACTGTAGGTAAAGGGGCAACCTAATCCAATAACTGACCCCTACTGTACCGCTAAAACAACTCCCAGTGCTCAAATCAGGGGGATGCTAGTTATGCTATACTCGAGCCCGTGATTGAATTATTGCTGCAGGGGAAAACAGAACTCTCTGCTCGTATGTGATTTGTGCATTTATGACCTTGATGTAGGCGTGTGTACTTGACACATAGTTGTGTACATGTTGAGTGGGCGGATGAAGAGCTAGGCGTAGTTTCGAACACACACGCTGGCTGTTCAAACTATCCTGCATACGTGTGTGAGTGTGTGTGTGTGTGTGTGTGTGTGTGTGTGTGTGTGTGTGTGTGTGAGAGAGAAAAAGAGAGAGAGAGAGAGAGAGAGCAAGCATGTGGCATGTGTGTTTGCTTAAATGGCTGCTGTTAGTGATGCTGGAGGTGACAGGACTGGCATCCTCTATAATGTGAAGAGTCTAACAGCCAACGGCGACAAGCTCCTGCTCACAGCTGGTCCCGTCAAAACCACTTTATCCTTCACACGTCCTGTTCAATATATGATGAGCCGATGCCTGTGTGTGTGTATGTGTGTGTGTGTGGGTGTGGGTCAGGGTCAGGAGGAAAGTACACATGCATGTTTTATGAAGTGAAATCAAGACAGTAGTGAAAGAAAAAAAAAACCTTCATAAAAAAATCATGAAGATTTGCTCCAATTGCTCAAGCAGTGTTAAAGGGGCCAGACTTCGATTTTGGAGAAAGATGGGTGATATTTCAACTTATTTGCTGCCTCTCAGGTGGGTAAAAGATGCAAATAAATAAATAAACAAACAGAAAATATCTTAATTTATTTGCTCGTTCATTCATTCACCAACCAGCTTATTCCTACTAGAGTCACAGAGAGGATGGAGAAATCTTACCATTCACACCTAGGGGCAATTTGGAACAGCCAATTGGCCTTATGTGCATGCCTTTGGACTTTTGGAGGAAACCAGTGTACTCAGAGGAAACCCACACATGCACTGGGAGACCATGCAAACTTCAGACAGAAACGCCTTCATTGAGCCCGGGCTCTTCTTGCTGTGAGGCAGACGTTTTATTGTACTACTGCCGTACTGTCTTTTTTTCTCTAACAAACATCATTATTCCACATGAGGCTGAAGAACATCCAAGACGTCTGACGTCTGAGATTAACCTGCACTTCAGCAAGCTGTAATCTCAGACGGAGAATGTCAGAGTCTGAGTCTGAGAAAGTCTCCTGAGAAAAAGTAAAAGAAAAAGTTTTCCATTTAAGTCATGTCTCTTTGGACAAATCCAAATATCTACACTTACTCGCTCACTCATTTGCGGAATTACTTATTCCTACTAGGGTCATGGGGAGGGTGGAGCCTATCTCAGCCAGCACTGCGTGAGAAGACTATACCAGACTATAACAGTGTCAATCAGCCTCATGTGCATCTTTGTACTGTGGGAGAAAACTGGAGTACAACCACCATGCCGCCCCAAATATCTGTCCTGAGGAATTATTTTGTGCATTTTTGGAAAGTGGTTTTTGGGTCATGAAGTGACAAAGAGACTGCATGCAAGACAAAAAGAAATGTCTTTTAGTTGAACAGCAACATTAATAAACTATAAACCTGTTATATTTCACTTAATGCGGTTTAACTCTTTTTCTGTCCGCCCCCCTCCCTCTGCCACCTCACCCCCCAGGTGTATATCTATTTATTTTAAGCAGACACATTGATAAATAAATTAGTTCATTTCATACCTTGTTGGCTTCAATCAGATAAGCTTCATCCCTGTCTTAACTGTAAAATTAGCCATATAGTATTTAACCCGAATGTGTTTTAAGCACAGTTTTCCCATGTTTTTGATCATTTGTGAATTAACCTGTTTAATGTATTACGACATGATGCTACACAATACTATATGACACTGTGCTATACTATACTACACCATACTAAACTATGCCACACTATACTACACTAGACTATACAACACTGTGCTATACTATAAGACACTATGCTATTCTATACGACACTGTGCTACACTATACTGTACTATACTATATGACACTGTACTATACTATGCGACACTGCGCTATGCTATACTATACGACATCGTGCTATACTATACGACACTGTGCTACACTATACTATATGACACTGTGCTATACTATACTACACCATACTAAACTATGCCACACTATACTACACTAGACTATACGACACTGTGCTATACTATACGACACTGTGCTATTCTATACGGCACTGTGCTACACTATACTGTACTATGCTATATGACACTGTACTATACTATGCGACACTGTGCTACGCTATACTATACAACACCGTGCTATACTATACAACACTGTGCTACACTATACTGTACTATACTATATGACACTGTACTATACTATGCGACACTGTGCTACGCTATACTATACTATAATATATGACACTGTGCTATACCATACGACACTGTGCTACACTATACTGCACTATACTATATGACACTGTACTATACTATACGACACTGTGCTATTCTATATGACACTGTGCTACACTATACTATACTATACTATATGACATTGTACTATAATATGCGACACTGTGCTACGCTATACTATACTATAATATACGACACTGTACTATCCTATACGACACTGTGCTACACTATACTGCACTATACTATATGACACTGTACTATACTATACGACACTGTGCTCTACTATACAACACTGTGCTACACTATACTGCACTATACTATACGACACTATACTATACTACACTATACAACACTGTCCGACACTACACTGCACTATACTATACGACACTATATGACACTTTACTATACTACACTATACTATACAGCACTGTGCTACACTATACTACACTATACTATATGACACTATACTACACAATACTATAGAACACTATGCTATACTATATGACACTATTTTATACATAACCCTGAGCTATACTAGTTGTTAGATAAGGGTATCTGTCAATCCAATGACTGTAAATGCTGTAGTAACTAGTTCTAGACATTAACTGTTCATTTAAATGCTCATGTTTGCTGTATTGCCACTTCTACCTCTGAGTACTATAATGATGGTTCATGGATTTTGACCTTTTAATGCAATGCTTGACTTTTCCTCACAGTTATTATTAATAATAAAAATATAAAACATTGTCATGACATTAATTCACTGGAGACTAATAAAAAAATTGACTTTTCTTATTTTTTTTAAGTTTTTCTTTCTTTTCAAGTCATTGAAGTTTTATTTCTGTCTCTTTTTAAAACATAAATTGACAGTCCCTCTACATCTCATCTCAAGGCCTGTACCAGTTCATCTCTGTCATCATCTTTGCTTCTGTTTCGATCACAACTTTATGTGATGAAATAAGCCTTGTAACCTATTTAAAACACGTTCTCAGGGTACAGCTCGGCAGCCCCCTGCCAGACTCTTCCTGTCCAGTGGAACCAATGTGGTAAATGTGATGTGAATCATCTGAGTGTATCTTAATACTGACTGACAGGTCCAGAGAAAGCTCGGTGAGCGTCGCTATGTGAGTCCTGTCAGCTCGCTGTTCATGCAATTAAGTTACGGCGGTCAAGGTTATGAATTTAAACCACTCGCTCCCTATTATTAAGAACTCGATTTTGCAGATTCTTACAGAGCTTGACAGATTTGCCTTAAACAATATCTGGCTCATTTTTGAACATTCAGAGACTAAAGTGTTGTAATATAAGAGCCTGATATACAGAGACTATACAAATTGGCCATGTTTTGCTGTTCTAATCTGCTGTGGAGATGTCTACACCACTTTGGAATCCATTCAGACACTTGATATGTGTTCTAACAGTAATAACATTCATTTCATTTCTTTAATCGAATGAGGCACTGAGCTCTCTCTCTGAACCCTAAGATTATTGACCAGGTATTTATCTCAGCATGTAGATCAATACATCGGTGTGTACATGCTTGTGAACTATGAAGAAGTATTTGGATGTAGCTTTATTGGAAGGCAAAAAGTGTAAAATTACATGGTTGGTTGGATGAACTCTCACCAGAGACACCTTGAACACATGATGCCAGCACTTGATTACAGGAAGCCATAGAAACCTTTGCTTGGGCAGATGTAGTAGCTACTTGGTTGAATAATGCCAGCTTTGCTTGGGTGTAGAAGCCCCTGCTGCCACAGATGCCCCTGCTTTGGTGGATGAAGCCTCTGTGTGGATATATAAAGTGTAAGAAGCATAAAATACTCAGGCTGAAGAAACCTCTGCTCAGGATAAATAAGAATCAGCATCAGTGAATGCAGACCTTGTTTGTGTGGATAAACCCATTTATGCTTTGGGGAAGCAGTCTCAAACACTTACAGAGAAGAAGAAACCCCTGCTTTTTGTTTGGGAGCCTATGCATGGACAGATGAAACCACTGTTTCGGAAGAAGAAGCCCCGTTTGGGCACCCTGGGCACATGGAGCCTCTGTGTGGGTGGATGAAGCCATTGATTTTTGGTAAATGCAGCTCCTGTGTGGGAAGAAGAATCATCTGCTTTGGCTGGGGAAGCCTGTGGGTTGGTGAATGAATCTCCTGTTTTGACAGACGATGACCCAGCTTGGATAGAAAAAGCTTCTGTTTGCAAAGAGGAAGCCCTTGCTTTGTTGGTTGAAGCCTCTGCAATTAGTGGTCAAAGCCCCTGCTTTGGTGGCTGATGCCCCTGATTTGGTGGTTAAGGCATCTACATGGGTTGGCAACGCCTCTTCTTTGGTGGTTGAGGCCTTTGCATGGGTTGGTGAAGCCCCTGCTTTGGTGGTTGAAGCCTTTGCATGGGTTGGTAAAGCCCCTGCTTTGGTGGGTGAGGGTCATGCTTTAGAGGATGAAGCCCTGCCTGGGTTGGTGAAGCCCAAGGTTTTGGTGGGTGAAGCCTCTGCATGAGTAGGTAAAGCCCCTGCTTTGCTGGGTGAAACCCCTGTTTTGGTGGGTGAAGCCTCTGCATGGGTTGGTGAAGCCCCAGCTTTGGTAGTTGATACCTCTGCATGAATAGGGGAAGCTTTCTCTCAGGAAGGCCTCTCATCTCTGGATGATGACTTTAACTATTAAGAATAATTTAGCACAGTGTTTCTTCTGAAGGGACTGAAGCAAATATTTGTGAAATATCTGGAATATCCCTTAATTGTGCAAAAACAAAACCCGAATGTCCGAGGGGAAAATCTCAAAGAGCCCTAATTGTCTTTTGGCTAAGAAGGATAGGTAGACAGGTAGAAAGCACTTCACTTATAGAGATGAGAGTAAAGACACAGTAGCCTTTGATTATAAGTGGAAGTGAGAAGAGTGAGAAAAGGGGATTAAGTGAGCTCCTGTGCCCTGGACTGTACTGTAAGCGGGATTGATTCAGTGCTGGAGGGTCATTTTTCAGCTTAGCAAGAGAGAGGGAATAAATCATGTGGAGACGTCTGGAGGTGGAGGTGTGCTGTGATGGAGAGGTGGCTAATGGCTGCTTCTTCAGCTGCCAGTCGCCTGACCCTGCAGGTCAAAGCAATAATGAAAGCATCCCGGCCTTTATCTTCCCAGTCTGCCCCCAAAGACCTCCCTCTCTCTCGCTCCCTCTCTCTCTCTCTCCTGCTCCTTTTCTCACCCTCCCACAAGGACAGGCCAGTCGTGTACATGAAAGGCTTAAGCACAGGTAATAGCTCAAACATGGGGCATCTGTCAACCCCTTGTGTTGTTCCGTCACCTACGATCTTTTGAGTTCAACCCCAGTCATTTGGAATTGTACTGTATCCATATTGCCACATAATACTTTCACCTTTACTCACACCATGCCTGGTAAAGGTTTTAACCTCTGGGATTAAGGTTCTGTATTTGGCAGGAGGGACTTTTGTTAATTTTGGATTTTTCACAATTGCAATAGTTAGTGATTACTTTAGCAAAAAGTTAAAGTGCAAAATAAAATTGACTTTTAATAATATTATGAACAGTTGGAATGGGTTATAATTAATAACCGAATAGAAATTTTGATTTGGAGGGGCCTGTTCACTTACCAGGCATATTAAATAAAGATGAAATACAGTGTTATCTTTTGGAAATTAAATAAAATCCATCCTGATGTCATTCTGAAACCGTTTGCTTACTCCTGTACACGAGAGTCAGTGACCCCTGCACCAGACACATATCAGTAATGATATCAGTAAACATCGCCATCTTGAGGCGAACGTGAACACAGAACACTTAAGCTCGGATTTTTTGGCTTTCTATGGATCAGTGTTGCACTGCCGAGTATTGAAGACCGGAGTACATTTTTAACCACCAGACTGAGGACATATTTGGGAAGTAAAAATATGAGGCCCCACAAAGATAAAAGTACAGAATTGTGCGTGTGTGTGTGTGTGTATGTGTGTGTGTGTGTGTGTGTGTGTGTGTGTGTGTGTGTGTGTGTGTGTATGTGTGTCTGTGTGTGTGTGTGTGTGT
>JAOUQZ010000029.1:2674176-2684677 GCA_028564935.1 Neosilurus hyrtlii | reverse complement strand
GGCTTAGCAATTTCTTTGTGGTGTTTCCATGTTCTCCCTGTTCTTGCATGGGTTTCCTCGGGGTATTCCAGCTTCGTTCTGCAGTCCAAAATCAGCTGTTTCAAATTGCCCCTGCGTGTGTATGTGATTGTGAATGGTTGCCTGTGTGCACATGTTGGCTCTGCGACGATCTGGCGAGCTGTTCAGGGTGTACCCCGCCTTTGGCATTGGCTGAGATCCAGCCTCCCCACGACCCTCATAGTGTCAGGCGGTTTGGCAAACGAGTGAGTGAGAGTGAGTGAAGTCTACCAGTTAAAATGCGTTTTTAGGATATATTTCGGAATCGAACACATCACTCACCACTGACATTCTTGACCCAGAAGCAACCCTTTCGTTCTCCGTCTTCCGGATCAGTCCATTTTAATTCTCAGGGCTTGTTCAGTATGGCGTAGATGTAACGACTGAGCAATGGGCTGGATTGCAACTAATCATTTGCACTAAATTGAAATTAGAAAATCAATGGTAGAGGGGTCTTTTTCTTCCTCATTCCATGCTGTGCCTTTTTGTTTTATTGCATTTTCTGCCATGCTGAAACTCGCAGATGCAGAGTTGATGAGGAGGACATAAATGTAAGAGTGTACTGTCACATTAGCCCTGACATGAGCCATGCCGCTACTGTATCCAGTGAATATATGATGCGTTCAGTACATTAGCCATTGACGGCGTGTACCAACTGCACTTACTCTAGTAACTACCATTACTCTGTAAATTGTTTTATAATGTAAGGAGGTTATAGCATGGCTCCTCGTGCTTGCCTGGGTTACTTCTGGGTACTCCTGTTTCCTCCCACAGTCCAAAAACATGCACAGGAGGCTGATTGGATGCTTAAAATCGCCCCAGGTGTGAGTGTGAATGGTTGTATGTGTGTTAACCCTGCAACGGTCTGGTGAGCCTTTGACCAAAATTGGCCAAGATGGGCCCCAGCCTCCCTTGAGACCCTAATTGGGATTATGTGCCTTAGAAAATAAATAAGGAGGTTATATTATACATTAAAATTGTATAAATTTCAATTTTGGTAAATCACCTAATAGAAGGTCACACATTTGAATTCCTTGGTCACGTTCCAAACTTGCATGCCCAGAAACATGATGTTATTAATAAATATTACAGAGATGCTCAAAGAAAAAGAAGAGAGGTTCTCTTTCGAATCTGATTTGCAGGTTTTTCCTGTTTAACCTTTTTTTGCTTGTAGCATCTGATTTGAGATATGGACGCCCGATAGTGATCCATCTGTCCGCGCGTGCGTCCCCATACTTGTCTGGGCTGTACCTTCTAATTTGTTGGCAGCACCTTCCTCAGACTTGGTGGAAATGTGTAGGGTGGTAAGGCGGCATGTCGCGTAACAACACTAGGTCATTGTGACCTTGACCTTTTACCCCACTGAAAAAGAAAGCTTGTCCGGGCCATATCTCATGAATGCTTGGCCTCACGTATTCCAGATTAGGCATAGTTATACACCTTGGGAAGAAGCATTGCTGGGTACCAACCTAAGTTTACTGTGACCTTGACCTTGAACTTTGACCTCACTTAAAAGAAAAGAACTTGTCCAGGCCATGTTTTCTATATGGTTGACCTTACATATGCAACATTGGGTATGACCAGATCTCTTACTTTAAAATCAAGATTACGGCTCACAATGCAATGTCAGATTACCTTCGGGAAGTTCAAAGGTACAGCCTGACAAGGGTTAAGTTACCCCCACCTTGACCTTGAGGAAAAAAACCATAAAGGTTGTGTAGTTCATGCAGTGTCTTCTGGTTTACATGTTTTGAGTGTCTGTACATGTAGATGTATTGCGTTATGCAGACACCCTTATCCAGAGTCACTTACATTTTTCTTATTCATACAACCGGGCAGTTGAGGGTTACGGGCCTTTCTCAAGGGCCCGACACTGATGGCTTGTCGGTTCAGGGGCTTGATCCACTAACCTTCTGATCAGTAACCCAGAGGCTTATCCACTAAGCCACCACTGCCCACTACTTCAGCCAGAGCAGGACCCTCAGTCATGGTTGCCATCACAGTGGTATCTAGTTATCGCTTCCAAATCATCCCACAATGTTAAAGAATCTCTAAACAATTCCTGGATGCAAAATTTTTTCAGAATCACCACCATGATGTAATGGAGTGTCACTTCCACTGTACTCCACTCTTTTAAAAAAAATCTGTTCATAAATTGTTTCATAGAGTTGCTAACAAACCAACCAACCAACCAACCAACCAACCAATGTCAACAAAAATAAAAACCTCCAGGTGGATGTAATGAAGCATGATCACAGTGGTCAGGATTCAGAATAGAATTATGAATGAAATGAAATGAAATGAGCTGCCTTGGTGGGGTTTGCGCTCTGAGTGCCTGGTTGTACCTTTTTTTGTGATGATGACTGTTGAATTAATTCAAATTGTAGAGAAGGAATAAGTAGCAAAGAAGGTATTTGTGAGAAGTGCGTTGTTCTTCGTTATCTGCAGTGTAAGGGTGTTTCTGTGGTTCTTGCTCAGCTGCAGGATCCAGTGTCTTTCAGGTCACGGACAAGTCCAAGTCCCTCTGTGTCTCTGATGCTTCAGGGTCTCTTCAGGCAGTTCCATTTCCTCTCCCTTTACCCGTGCGGATGATTGTCTGCTCCCTTCTCCATCCTAACGCTGTTCATGGAACAGAATTCATCCTTCCTGGATATCGAATCAGAGGCCGGTGCCAAATCAAAGTGGTTATCTTTGATTATGTTCATCAAGGTCCTGTTCAGAAACTCTTCAGAGACTCTTCAGAGAGAGAGAGAGAGGTGAGAGAGAGAGAGAGAGAGAGAGAGAGAGAAAGAAAATCTCAATCAGTCTGAAGATGAACATAAGATAAGGTAAATTAACAGAGAAGCGCACGGAATAATCACGTGTCGCCGACGTTACAAAGCACACGCATGGAAACCATTGCAGTTATTTGGAAATTGAACCAATGTTTCGTTTTTCTTGGGTAAAAACACACATTGGCTCTTATTTCTTGTTGTTGTTCTTCCAAAATTTAGGTGCACATCACAAAAAAATAATAAACCAAAAAAAAAAAAAAAAACAGAAGAAAAGAGAGAGGAAGTGAATTCCGTTGTTCAGTTGTTGTTACTAGGTTTCTTGCTGCTGCTGGAGTAGCAGAGCTGAGCGGGGACAATGGACTTGGTTAAGTATACCTGTATGTGTGAGAAAGGAGAGAGAGAGAGAGAGAGAGAGAGAAAGATGTTAAATATGCTGCAGGTTAGTGTACTTGCTAAAAGTGTCTTTGTGCAGCTTTCAAGCTGTGATCAGCATTGGTGTGTGTGTGTGTGTGTGTGTGTGTGTGTGTGTGTGTGTGTGTGTGTGTGTGTGTGTGTGTGTGCGTGTATGTGTGATTAGCTTCTGGCTTGCTGCATAGATCTATACGAGCAGTTCAGTGCATTGTGGGTAAAGATTACTCACTCCACACCTTAAGCAGTGAGTATTTTTTTATCTTCTTGTTTTTCTTTTCTTTTATTATTATTATTGGAACAGATATATATTTTTTTGTCTCAGTATGAATACAAACCCAGAAGCCGAACACTATACGTTTTGTTGTTATTGAGCCTTTGAACGCTTTGTGTCTGCATCGTAAAATATAATATAAGACTCATACCTGCCTATTCTGCATTCTACTAATCAATGTTATGACCTTTTGCAGGCAGCTCGCACAATCGACAGACGGAAAGTTCATCTTTTTTTCCTTTTAGTTTTTTTTTCTTTCAGAGTTTGATTTCAAATTTTTTTTTCTGACTAATAAACAAGTGTATCATGAAGCCGGTTCAGATCGAACAATTAAATGTCACGAGGGTGTGAAATATCCAACAGTTTATTCAGTGTTTCCTGTCGTTCGTGGTGGAAAAATGAATGAATGATTTATTTATTTATTAATTTATTAATTAAGTCTTGATTTATCCAACTTTGTCAATGGTGTGTCTTGCAGAGAGCTTTGATGTAGCTAATGCTGCAGTCACGTGGTGTCGGATTTATGCAGAATTACGGGTGTGCCGTGTGCGAGTGCTTTGTTGTGGAGTGACATGAAAAATGGCGGACTCTGGGTTAACAATCGTCATTTGGGTGACACCTGCTTCCCTATTTAATGTTCCCTATCTTTACAATTCCCTGTGTAATGGGACAGACCACTTAACGATGCTTTTACACAGGCCGGACTCTGTGTCCCTCTGTCTCTCTCTCTGTCACTCTCTGTAATGATGATACCGAACCGGGCGGCTTCTCCACCATTGTAAAAGGTTGAAGGTCAGCCCAACTTAGAAACTCACTCACTCACTCTCTCACTCTTTCGCTAATCCGCTTAATCCCACTAGGGTGTTGGAGAGACTGGAGCCTACCTCAGCCGTCTCTGTGCATCGTAGCACCAACACTCACACAACCATTCACACTCACTCCTAGGGGTGATTTCAAACAGCCAATTAGCCTAACGTGCACGTCTTTGGTCTGTTGGAGGGAACCGGAGTACCCAGAGGAAACCTACACAAGCGCAAGAAAAACAAGGGAACTCCATATAGAGACACCCGGGCCCAGGACTCGAACCCAGGACTTTCTTGCTGTGAGATAGAAGTGCTAACCACTATGCCACCGTACCACCATCACACACTCTTTTCCCAATTTGAGGAGGCGTTCGTGGGCAATGTACAAGTCGGCAACTTGTACTTGGACCTCTGATAGGCAGCATGAGCAGTGGACAGAGCATGAGGGAAGCACTGAAGCAGTTAAGTGGTTAAAGGAAACCCTGGTCTGTTTTGGGGCGAGAGGGGGGGTGTCTTATTTGCTTTTAGGAATGCAGAAAGCCGCAGGGGGTTAAGGCTCTAAATTATGAGCTATAAGTTCACTTGCACTGCTTCTTGACCTTCTTTGCTCTAGGGGCGTCGGATCCTTTTCTCTGACCTCAGTTCGCTAACAAGCTCGGAGGAGGAGAATATTCGAGTATACGTGTATAAACCGTACATGATTACGGTTTCTCTTAGAAAACAAAACATCTAATTCAGATGGAATAAATATAAGAAACTCACGGATTCCAGTGTGCATCGGCTTCCTGCCGCTGCTTCCTGTTGTCTCGCAGCAGCGGGTGTCGACTGCGAGGGGCACGTTAATGAAGGAAAAAAATGCAGTCAGTACAAAGCGAGTGAGTTCGGCTTGCCAACCAGAAAGATCAGGCTTTATAGATTGTGGTGATGTTCCAGAAAGAGCCATCGTGTGAAGTCTGGAAGTCCGGCGTGTGGTGATGTTGCGCTCACGGCTAGCTAAATTTCCGTGCGGCAGGCGAAAGCCTTGTGGCTCGGAATGCAGCTGTAATTAATGGAAGGTGATCAGAGCTGATGCCTTTGACGTATCAGCCTGAAGCGTACCTAAAGGAGACCAGGAAGGGATAGAGAAACCCCCCTGGGAAGGGGGGGGTGCTGATGGAAAGTATGATGATGATAAGAGCAAGGGAGTGTGAAGGGAGGGAAGAGAGAGTGAAATAGGTGAGGGCACTTTAGATCTCAATTATCACGCTTTACTCATGCGCGATCGTCTTTGCTGAGGCCCGACCAACACGGAACAGAGTTTCCTTGATAATGAGCTCGCGTTTAATTGACCGAAAGGCTTTCGAGATCACCGCACGCTGAGCCGTACGTCTGAAAGTTTTCCTCCAGGATTGACAGGGAAATATTTCTCGCCTGGCGCTCATCTGTTGATGCACGTCGAATGTTGGGGGGTTGCTGGTATCGTCCAGATGTTTCGTCCATTCACGAAATCGAAGCAGGTGGCAAGAAACATGCTTGAGATAAACCTACGTGAGCTTCCGGTGTCTCTCTCTCAGTCTTTCTCTTTCTCTATTAATCTCTCTCTCTCAATCTCTCCCTCTTAATCTCTCTTTTTCAGTCTTTCTATTTTTCTCTCAGTCTCTCTTAAGCTCTCTCTTTTTCAGTCTTTCTCTCTCAATCTCTCTCTCTCAAACTCTTTCTCTCTCGGTCTCTCTCAAGCTCTCTCTCTTTCAGTCTTTCTCTCAATCTCTCTCTCTTTCAGTCTTTCTCTTTGTCAATCTCTCCCTCTTAATCTCTCTTTTTTAGTCTTTCTCTTTCTCTCTCAATCTCTCTCTCTCTTTCTTTCTCAATCTTTCTTTCTCTCTTTCAGTCTCTCTCTCTCTCTCCCTCTCTCTTTTGTTTTACAGCTCTCTTGTTTTGATTCGCTCCAGCCCACACATTCGCACAGACATATTAGTGCGTCGTCGTCCATGATGAGTAATCTCTTCACCCGTGCTTTTATCTCTGTGAGCCGAGCCTGACAGACTTTTTCATATCAGCTTTATTAGCGTCAGGTCCAGTCTGACTGCATGTATTGTTGTTCTGTCGCTCATCACCCGCTGAAAGCCTGAAGTTAGCGAGCTTCCTGTCACCACCCTGCACTTTCTTATGCAGTGCTGGGTTTGGATGGGAGAAAAACTGGAGTCTCGTGATACAAAGGGTAAAGCGAGTATTTGTAGTGTGTAGTTTTAGCCTTCAAATTCGTTCTTCCATTTGTTTTTCGGGCTTTGTGACATCGACTGACTTTTTGACTGCTGTTTGTTTCAACTGAAAACCAGCACCATGGTAATCGGCTCCATGACTTTGTACCTCATTTGACGGCTGCGTCAAGCGTTTTGTCCTTCCGACAATGTCAGAAAAGCCTGCGACATCCAGTCAGACTATTTTGGATAAAAAGCTTTTAAAATGTTTAGATGAATCAAAAGTTGCATCCATTAACAAGCTTGGGTCGTCCACTACATTAACTTTTACACCACTTGGCAGATTCCCTTCTCCAGAGCGACCTACATCCATCCATTCATTAGGGTCGCGGGGAGGCTGGCGCCCATCTCAGCCGACACACAATTTGGGCAATTTGGAACAATCAGGCCAATTAGCCTACTGGGCCTAATGTAGGAGGAAACCAGAGTACCCAGAGGAAACTCCACACAGAAAGGCCTCAAGCCTGGGATTCAAACCCAGGACCTTCTTGCTATGAGGTGGACGTACTAACCACTGCGCCACCGTCGCCGCTCTGCAACTTACATTTTCAATCTAATTTATACAGTTTGTTGTGCACAAGGGCCCAACAATGGCAGATGAGTGAGACTGGGGTTTGAACCCTGACCTTTAGATCAGTAACCCGGAGCCTTAACCAATGAGCCACCACTTCCCCATCTACCATAGTCTGGCTTCACTCTTCTCCGTTCAAACCCGATCGAATGGTTCAGAACCACTCTCTCATTTTGAATTGAATGTAGTTTATTTATTTATTTATTATTGAAGCAGGGATTGTTAAGAATGTTGTTAGAATATTCCAATAGTGTATGTACCTCACGAACCGGTTTGACTCTGAATCAGTACATCAGCAGGAAATTAAACAAATCTAGTTTTCCTTTTTTTTTCTTTCTTTTTTTTTTTTGTGCAAAATAGTTTCAAGGTACAGCCTGCTCCGAGGGCAGCCATGGCCCAATAGTCAGAGAAGCAACTTTGGGACCAAAGGTAAAAGCAAGAAAAAATGTGTGGCGGTGGGGGAGTGAGCTGCACCTTCCCTTCCTCCACGTTCATGGCTGAAGTGCCCCTAAGCAACGCACCTAACCCCAAACTGCTCTCCGGGGGCCGCAGTGTGAGGTGTGGGCTCATTGTTTACGTGTGTGTGCTCACTTTGGATAGGTTAAATGCAGAGTAAAAATCTCCCTGCTAACTGTGCTAATATCAGTGTTCGGGATATTTAGATAAGTTTCTAGAAGCTCCATGTTGTCAGTATGAACACACTGTTTGGCCATCGGGGTAAAAAAATCGGCCCCCCTTTTTTGTTTTACTGCATACTTGAAATCCTTGATGTTTCACAGGCGTCGCTGTCCATGTAGAATGTTCTGGTGGCTTGGAGTCTTGGAGTCCGGTTCTCTCTGAACTTTATACTGATCCAGAGGAATAGAAATAGGAACGGGGGATGAGTACGGTACCTTGGGTGTGATTTAAACTTTCACACATGAGCATGACGGAAAAAAAAGTTTAACTGTTGCATGAAATAAATAAAATGTAACCGCCAATCTGACTGCAATATGCAAATACAGATCATATAATAGAGAGATTAAGTAATTTACAACTTAATACCCACTTTTCTGTGATGGGTAAAATTTGCATATTCAAATCGGGATCCGTGCAGCTTGGTGGTGTAGTGGTTAGCACATCCACCTCACAGCAAGACATTCCTGGGTTTCTTCATAAAGTCGCACATGATTCACATGTACGTGACGGAAAATACGGAAGTAATTTGCATATGAATGTATGGTGGACATACCATTTGTTCATATAAAGGGTGGGACATGCTAGTCTGATGAATGTAAACGTCAGCTTGTATTATAGATGTAACTACTTTTATTTACTTTTTATTTTCACTAACCAATATCTGACTTATTAGTTTATTACCTGTATACTGTTATTTTTGCCATTAACTCAAATTATATGAACTGACAGATTCTAGTATTCACTATACTAGTGATTTTGTGCCCTTGTGAGAGTGAATCTGACTACAAATGGCGGCCTTTTCAAACTATATGGCAACACAGGATTGCTCGGTTCAGTGAAAGATTGACATTTAGGTAACAGGATAGGCCAGTTAGAGAGTGGTCATCTGTGTTTTCAGTGCTGTGGTCCCGCCAGGACAACCTACTGCAGACAGCTAAAAGTACACGAGCGCTACCACCAGAGATGCCACCATAGCATCCTCTGTGTGGCCTGGACAGACAAGAGGACAAATGTCAGTGTTTTGAAAGACACTGGGTCCATCACCATTGATGCCTTTGATGAAATTACACATATACTATGCTACTGATTATACGAATTATAGTGCAGCTACGATCTGAACACTCCCACTGCGGCAGAGTAAGCCGTGTCACGTCGTACGACTCTCCCAGATTAACAGCAATTCCAAATGAGCAACCCACATCGCAGACTGGAGTGTAATTGAGTGAGAAAGAGAGAGATAGGGGGGATAACAGACAAACAGACCCCTATGCACACATCAGTCACGGAATAAAAGGCGAGCTGATGACATGAGACGTTAAAAAAGAGCCGCGTGTTCAAAGGGTCAGCGCTCATTTCCATCACAATTGCCTCTTGCGCACCCATCTGTCCGAGCTTGGCCTGCTCCCAGTGGGCTGTGTGTGTGTGTGTGTGTGTGTGTTTGTGTGTGTTGGCTCCACCAAGTTTCTCCTGCTTTAGCTGAACGCTTTATGCTAATTTTTCCTCTGAATGATTAACCGCCACTGTGAGGTTGTGGGTTAATTTCACTGCAGCGGGAGCTTAATATTGTCAAATGTAGTCATGCTCTACTAGCCGATGAATAACCAGCTCACATTTGGCTTCATGGTGATGGATATGTGTGTGTTTGGTGTTTGGGCGTAGGCTTATTCAGACGGCAACACCTACGCATCATATCCGTTTCCATATAACTAAACCCGACAGAACATTTACAGGAATTGGTTGGAAATGTATGATTCTGCAGACCTCCCTTCATTTCTCACCATCTGCTGAGTTATGGCTTCACCACCTCACACGCATCCATATCTATGGTACGCGCAGGCGGTTACAACCTACACCCTTTTCATCTCGCGGATCATTATGCAGAGTTTGAGCTGCACATTTCCTCAGTCATTCCTCGCCACGGCGGGTTAGATAATCCAGACGATGCCGCGGTGGGTTTTTCTTTCCTCTCTTCATTGAAAATCGACCGGATGAAGATGAATGGATGCTGAGTCACCTTCGTGCACCGTCTCATCCGTTGCACTGATCAGCGCTCTTAGGCACACCTCCGTTAAGCTCCACTCATCATAACTTTAGCTGTAGATGGTGTTGAAATATGCTAATGGCCTAGCGAGGCACTTCCCTGTCTTGGGTCGCTTTTTTACTGAACTGTCAGAGCTTTGATGGACGCTGGAATGAGATGCTTGTTTGTTCAGGCTGAGTCATGGTGGTCGTAATCATGATAATCGATTCGATTTCTGAAACGACCCATAAAGGCAGGTAGGCAGTAACGCCTTCTCGCATAGCGCTGTTTGCATATATGAATAGTGATGTGTTGTTTTTTTTCCCGTTAATTCTTCACGTATTTCCATTTAAGATGTACTATAGAAAGATCATTAGGGTAAATATTGTAAATGAAGGGGTTAGCATGTCCGCCTCTCAGCAAGAAGGTCCTGGGTTCGAATCCTGGACTCAGCGAGGGCTTTTGTGTTGAGTTTGTGTGCTCTCCCCATGGGTTTCCTCTGGTTACTCCAGTTTCCTCCTTCAGTCCAAAGACATGCACTAGACTAGCTGGCTGTTCCAAACTGACCCTAGGTGTGAGTGTTAATGGTTGTGTGTATGTGTTGGCTGGACCTCCTGTGTCTGGCGGTCGGCTGAGATAGGCATCAGCCTTCCTGTGACCCTAGTAGGATTAAGTGGTT
>JAOUQZ010000029.1:2661524-2673036 GCA_028564935.1 Neosilurus hyrtlii | reverse complement strand
TGGCTGGACCTCCTGTGTCTGGCGGTCGGCTGAGATAGGCATCAGCCTTCCTGTGACCCTAGTAGGATTAAGTGGTTTGGCGAATGAATGAAGGAGTGTATACAGATCCAGGAGCTGTACTTGAGAAATAAATAAGTTTATCGAAGCTTTGTTCCCTGTGGTTGATGATGATGGTGGTGGTGGAGGGACTGGTGATTTGGAAAAGCCGTAAAATAAGTTTCATATTATTTTGCATTCTCATTAAAGAGCTCGTTCAGTGACTGAGGGGAGCGGGGGCGGAGTCATCCAGTAAGAAGCCACACCCATCAGGATTAAAGTCAGAAGAAGTTTGTTTTGATTTGTTGGCAAATAGAGACAAAAATATCTTTCTGTTGTTGTTTTGGTTTTTTCTCTCTCTCAAAACAAACCCACGCACTCGATCCCTCATGCACCCGCTCGCTGTCTGGCACCTGAGCCTTGAAGCAGCAGACACTGGTTCTTACTGCGCACTCTGTGGGGTGGCGGTGGTGGGTGGGGGTTCTGTATAATTAAGCACACTGTCTGTCATTTTTTCCTTTCTCTCTCCCTCTCTCTTTCTTTCTGTAGCTCCCCCGCCCCTTTTCAATGCAGGACTAATTCTAGCCTGGGTAATTAGTGTGTGGTGCTGTAAAGCCAGATTGTGGATGGTGTGTGTGTGTGGGGCAGCTGGCTGTTCTCCACATGGGATCATTAGTGGATCTCATAAAGAAGTCACGCTCGGACCTCCCCATTGTCCTCCGCCTGTTTCCTAAATCAAAACTAGAAGAGGGGAAAGAAAGGTAGTGAGTGAGGGGGGGGGGGGGGGGGGGGGGGGGGGGGGGGGGGGGGGGGGGGGGGGAGAGAGAAAAAAGTCCAAAGGGCTGCCAACGAAGTCATATTTCCACTCTGCATCGTGTTGAGCGGATTATGAGGGACGATTGTCTGGGGTCGATTCAGCTGCTGTAACTCATTTTATCCGTGCGTGTTCCCTTCGTACTATTACTTCTGCCAAATCTAATCAGGGAAGCCCAGAGGCAATTGTATTTCATTAATAATTTTAGTTAGCGCTGACAAAATGAAGAGTGTAGGAAGGAAAATACAATGTACGTCTGTGCTCCAGTGTTGGGTTTAAACACTTTTTTTACTGTCAGTGCATGAAGAAAAACCCCAGCTGAATCTCAGGATGTTAACTCTGGGCTGATTTGCATCATTACTGCTTTTGTTTTAAGGTTTTTTTTTCCCCCGGCTGTTATGGTGCAGCTGAATAGATTTTCGTGGATGCCGAGCTGTTTCAATGTCATACGAGGCTGTTCTGTATCGAGCGCTCGTTCATTGCTCCCGCCGCCAACGAAGGTCAGCCGGGAAATGGCTAAGGAAATGGGTTCCATCTGTCTGTCCAACTTTTTAACATGATAACTCTGGAAGGAAATGACGTTGGATCGCCAAATTTGGTGTATGGGAATAGAGTGGGATTGTACGTGGGTCACCTTGACAAGTCGAGCCACGCCTCCTTGGTTAAGGTCCAGCAGACAGTTTATTTATTAATGTGGTGTTTTCATGATGGGCGGAACGTGGCGTAGTGCTTAGCATGTCCACCCCACAGCAAGAAGAGTCCCGGGCACGGCGAGGGCGTTTCTGTGTGGAGTTTGCATGTTCTCCCCGTTTTGCTCTCGGGGGTTTTCTTCAGGTACTCTGGGGCTTATCTGTAAGATGGCCACACACACATGGTTTGGAGTGTGTGTGAGTGGGAATTGATGGTGGTTCCAAATTCAGCGCGTGGTTTCAATTTCTGTTGGACCACAGGGACATCGTCTTGACACCGTGGTGGTGTTTCAAAAGAATTTCACAATAGATCTCAAAATTGTGTATCGCCGTATTTTACTTTTATGTCATGACTATATAATAACTATGTAATAACTAGATAATAAGAATAATATTAATGAAAACAGTGGCAATTTGTAACAAACTAATTCAGAATCTCTTCACTCTCCAACCCCCCAACACACACACACACACACACACAATACACTTTACTGTGAATCCTGCCTGATCAGGATTATTTAGAAGATATTTCTTCTCTTTTTTTCTCACGCGTTCCGCCTGTAGCTCTCGCATTTTAATCCATAAGCATCTTATTACACCTTTGTGCTTCTTAATAGGAATAAATGAGCAGATATAATCAGATTATCGTTGTTCAGTGTTATCAGATTACAGACTCGGGGGAATTTTCTGGCTAGAATCAGATTTAGTGAATACTGCAGTGATTATACACCTTTATCCAAACAACTTTTTTTTGTGAAAGGTGACTATGACTATATGAATGCGACTCTTTATTTTCCCCGGCCACAGCATTTTTTAAAGCACCTACCCGGTTTCGCTCCTTGCCTGTTTTCTGGTTTCTAATTATGGATTATCCTTGATTAACTCTGCCTGCTTGTTTTTTAATCCACGTTACGGACTTGGATTACGATTTCACACCTGCCTCATCAGCTCGCTGCGTGCGGCACTCAGAAACTTCACAGACGAATTTGTAAAGGCTTCCGCAGGTGCGGGATTTTCTCGAAATACTTTAATAGGACGGCGCAGTCATCTCTTTCCGGACTTTAGGCTTGTCGATTGTAGCGTATGATGCATTACAGAGTTATTGTCTCATTAAGTTATTATTAGACCCCAAAAATGCCAACCAGCATGAAACCAATTCTTTCTTTTCTCCGAAACCTTTTCGAACCTCATCCGGCTCCTGATGGTATCATCCTAATGAAGTCATTATGCCTGAGCGCCAATCAGTTCATCCAAGCTATTGTTTTCCTTTAGTACTCATCTGTGCATTCGGGCTGTTGTGTCATTTGTCCCCCTGAGGGCATCAGCGCTCGCGTGCTCACCAAAGGGGACGTACCCTGAGAATAACGGACCTCCCGTGGCACATTAAAAGGATCGGAGAGAGACAACAGGCCAGGAATAGACATCTGTTCTTGTCTTTTCTTTCACTTAACCCCTCCTCCTTTGTTGTTTGGTCCTCTCTTGTGGTGTGGCTCCTTTGATACCCAGATGGGACTGGAATCAGGTGGGTAGAAAGTGACTTCATGCCGTGAGCGTGTGTCTGGTGGACGCAGGAGTTTAATTCCCTGTGCACACAGGCTTTTATGGTGATTAAAGGGGGTTTGAGTGAGTGTCTGCATGCACATTTGCGTGTGTGTGTGGTGGTTGCCACAAGCTCAAGATGCAATATGGCCCTTGACTAGTGGCAGGAGGCTGAGGCGGCATCTTCCACAATGGCAGCCGGCAGACAAACAGAGAGGGCTTAAGAGATTTCCTTCTCATTCTCTGTCTACGTTTGTGTTTGTCTCTAGCGCGCTTTTTTTCTGTCTCTCCTGCCAGAATCGCCATCTGCAGCATGACCACTGAGTGTCCTCATCTGGCTGCAAACACCAAACCCCCCCAACACACACACACACACACACACACACACACACACACACACACACACTACACTCAAATCCTTTTCATTTGTTGCCATGTCTTCTGTAAAAATAAAACAAAACAAAAAAAACCCACCCACAAATATCCAGAAAGGTTGACTTTCTACACTGGATCTTAAAAACACATCAAGTTAAAGGGACAATGTGGAATTTTTCAGACCACCCTAGATAATCTCCAACTTCTCACAAACCATTGGTAAGCATCCCATTACCAATTTCACCTTCTATTTTAAATTTAAACTATAATTTAAAAAAAATAAGAGTGGAAAAGCTTTCAACCATTTCAGGGCAGAGCTCATTTCTGACCCAGAAAAAAACAACCAGAAGCCTGATAAAAGGAACCTCGCCAAATGCTCCACCGATAACACAAACTTTGCTATAGTGAAGGCAGTACAAACTTCTTCCACTCACTAATTTCCTGAACCGCTTAATTCCAGTAGTGTTGCGGTGAGGCTGGAGCCTATCTCAGCCGACTCAAGCACGGAGAGAACATGCAGACTCCACACAGAAACGCGCCGAGCTCGGGAATCGATCCCGGGACCCTCTTGCTACGAGGCTAACATGCCAATCACTGTGCCACGGTACACGGCACTTTCAAAAATACAAAAAAACAAAACAAAACAAAACAAAAAAACAAGGGGTAAAAAAAATCACAAAAATTTAAAATAAATTAATTAATTAAAAAGCTGCAGTTGGGGTCCAGGATGGTCACGGTTTGTATGTCGGTTTGCCTTAAGCAGCTCTCTTGCAAAATGTCACTGGTTCTTGAATAGTTCCTTACATTACTTGTATAAGTCACCTTCAAGCATATGACTGTCAACAACCCCCCCACCCCCACCCCCACCCCCACCTCCATACAAATGTATCTATCAGGGCAGATCATCCATGTTGGTAGTATTGACTTGTGAGTGTAATTGCGGTTGCTTGTAACATAATCCTGACCAAGCTAGGTAATTACATTCACTCGCAAAATAATTCGATCTCCATCGCCTTGGGGCCCTGGAACGTTTTGTTCTCCGTTTAATAGTTTTACTGCAGTACACAGCCTGTAAATTAATCATTTTGGAGGTAAGGTGTAGGGGGGGTGTCTTGGTCGTATCGGCGTGCCAAACCACTGTGGAGGGGGGGGCCTAAAGGCGGACTAGACGGATGGGGTTCATTCATTCAAAAAGAGATTAAAGCGCAGCCTCGCTCTATTTCGGTGACAAATTAAACCCGAGGAGGTTGTTATGAGGGGCCTTTCCACAGTGCTGCCCTCTTCTTCCTCGGTTCAATCAGTGCTGCTGCGCGTGAAGCTTCTGACCCCGCGCCCTATTCTTTCCCTGTCGCTCCTATTTCCTGCCGATTGGGGAGAATTCATTTCAGAGGGCTTAACCTCAGCAATGTCTTAATGAATAGAGGCCGTGTCTGAGCTAAGAAGACTTATGGGGTTCCAAAAGCCCTGACGGGCGCTATGAAAGACCCTCATACTCCGGCTTCACATCATTTCCCTGACGTCTTAAGCCGCGAACCGAAGAAAGGACTGGACCTCAAGCCAGGGACGTAGATAAGCGTCAGGATTTCGATTGAGCAACATGTATTCTCAGCCAATTTTGGAGAAATCGCTCTTTCCGAAAGCCACAAGTCGGAGTTGTAGTCGTGTGAGGCAGGAGGATGTTTTATTACCTTTATACAGCTGTGAGAGTGAGAACGAAAATCATTCAAAAAAACAAACACTCTGCTTAAGGTTCCTGCAAGACTCTTGCCTATTACGTGCACCGCAGAGCAAGTACCGTAAATCTCAAAGAAATTCTGCCAGCAGGCGAGCGTTGTTTGTATAGCCATGCTTTCATCTTCTAAATATTAAATATGACTTTGAATGAAAAAATGGAAAGGTTTTTAAATAGGAAGAAGCAAAACGATGACATATTATGGACCTTTCTCACCGGTTCTAATATCCAGGTGGATTAAGTGCTGAAAAGCATTAAAATAAACAAGCTCTAATCGTAAAAGTTTCAGATCAATCCAAGGACACCCCGTATGGAGAGCTGGCCACCCGACAACGCCCACAGGGTCGCCCCACACTTCGTTTTAAGGACGTCTGCAAACACGACCTGAATGCCACTCGCGGACGACTGAGGAACACGGCATCAGGCTGTCCGTGTTGGCGTCAAGAGAGGAGAAGAAAGATGCAACCAACACCAGGAGGACAGAAGACGAGGCAGGAAGGAGAAGCCACAGCTTTGTTGCGGGGCGAGATTGTCACGCAAGAATCGGACTTCTCAGTCACGCAAGGGTGAGCTCTCGACAAGACGGACATTGACAACCCCAAGGCGCTACCGTCATCTTTCATGATGGACGGATGAGGAGAGAGGGACTGCTAAAGCTAGTAAGTTACGAGTAGCTAATGAGCTAATCCAGTGTGTTAGGGGCGGTTTGGAATAGCTAGTCAGCCTAACATATATGTCTTTGGAGTGTGGAAGGAAACCGGAGTACCTGAAGGAATCCCATACAAGCATGTAAACTCCACACCGAAACGTCCTCGCCGAGAACAGGACTCCCAGGACCTTCTTGCTGTTAGGCGGACGTGCTAACCGATACGCTATTGCTAGTGTTGGGTGTTTGAGCAGCCGTTAGCTTTGAGTACAGTAATAAAAATACCGTTAAGCACTAGGTGTCTACGCGGATTGTTATTCTTTGTCTTGCTCACTTTCACTGTTCTACTGACCATGCTTTTTCATTTTTATTTTATATATTTTCTGCTCTCATGGCGATATCATCAGTGAGTGTGTGTGTGTGTGTGTGTGTGTGTGTGTGTGTGTGTGTGTGTGTGTACGCGCGCTTTTGTTTCTTCCTCTCTCTCCCCATCATCCAGTACCCTTTTCATCTCACACTTCTGCCTCCACCTCAGTACCATTGTTTAGAAAGATTTTCTTCCAGCGTCTCTGGTGCTTAAAGGGCAAAGTGTTCTCATCTTTTGGAGGCTGACAGGCCTGTCAGCTCGACCGCTTTATGCAGCACTTTTTTAAAAAATCACTTCTGAGTGCTAATTTCTAAATCGCTGTGCTAAAAAAATGAGAGTTAGTAAACTGGACTTGTTTTTTTTTCTTTCAGAGCGATGTAAGTGAGGTCGAGGGTAGTGATGGCTCTGCACCGAATTACACAAAGCTCGCTGGTGAAGTTTCAAACTGTGCGAGGTTCTCAGTTCTACCCACTTTAAGGGGACCTTATAAGACTAATATGTAGTAGTGTTTAAACTAGCCACACATGGGCTAATGCTAAGCTAAGAGACTAGAAACTTCATAAAGTGTTCAATCCTCTTGATTGCCCTTTTTCTGGCTTTCTTTATATCAAAAGGCAAAAAAATAAATAAATGCGGCAAGCCATGCAAATCATTCCCAGTGGGTAGAGATGCTAATATTGCTGCTAGAGATGCTATTCAACATCTAAGTCGAGATTCGAGTGCACAGTATTCTTTTTTTTTTTCCTGCAAGGATAATGCCATGTGCTGGGCAAACCCCCCCACCCCTCCTATTTTTTCTTTTTTTGGCCAAAGCATGAACAACGATTTGTTTTGAGGCATGTTTATAAATCAAGCTGCAGCAGAAGGAGGCCTCTAATTTAATTATATCCTACCGCCATTTATTCCACTCACAGCAGCCATGATGACACCTCTCTCTCACTAATGAATCGATCACAGAGTGAAAAATGTCACTTTTGCGCCGTAGTTCGTAAAACAAGTCGAAAGGCTTTTTAAGGGCATCATTAGCTCCGAAACCCAAACGGAGTCGCGTTAAATCCGTGCTCGTGTGTCAGACCGGCTCGCACAGATCCTCCGTCATCATTTCAACGGAATAAAGCAAGAATTATTTCTTCTTGCAGATTAGCGCGTGAGTCTGAGCTAGCGACTGCTCATGAATAGGTGTTAAGTTTTCCCAAGGCTGGGAGTTGTAGCGATGGTGGAACACGATGGTGGTAATTAGCTTTCATGGGTCAGCCCACCACTTTACAAGGGCGTAAGAAACCATTCCTCTGCTTGTCTCCCCGCAGCCTTTCTGCATGAGCTTATTCCAGCTTCTCAAACAGTGACTGATCTGCTCCTGTCTCTTCATGACCCACTTCTTTTTCTGAAAATACTCGTCTGAGTCATGACCCCTTTTTTCTTGGTTGGTTGCTCACCAGAATTTGCTTTGGCGTTTAGCAGGCACAGACTCTCATTAGTTAAGATTGTGTGTGTTTAAAGTGGGCTGATAATTACAGCCATAAGGAGATGGTTACCTTGTGGCATCACATCGATCGGCACTACTTGAGGACAAGAAGAATTCTGTGGTGGTGTTGCAGCTTCATCGATTTCCATGTGGGAAATAGATGCACCAGGCATCGTTTCATGCTAAGTTTATTAGCGCTGAGTAAACATCACAGTGTGCATTGTGCTCCTTTGATAAACATGTAGAGTCTGGTTTATTTTTTTCGTCATCAGTGCTCTAGTCCAGAAGTGATCAGATGACATTCGTCTCAACTGTAGATGACGTGTCAGAATCCGTTCACATGAAGGAGACGACAGCAATTGTTGAAGTGAATCTTCTTAAAATTTATTGATTAAATTTTTCCAGTGTGCAAAATTTTAGGCCAATAGCTGGGTCTCGGGCCTTGATGACATCATCCTAAGTTAACAAGTACAGGATTTGGATACATTCATGCCATTTCTAATGAGATTTGTGTTGGAGGTGTAAAAAAACCAAAACAAACTTTATATGCACTCACTCACTCATTTACTTATTTTAATAGGGTCACATGGTGGCTGGAGCCTATCTCAGCCATCATTGGGTGGAGGCAGGCTACAGCCTGAACGGCTCAACAGCCCATCGGAGGACAACACACACACAATCAATCACACTCACACCTAGAGGGAATATGGAACAGCTACCTAACATAACAGTAGCCTACTGTGCAAGTCTTTGGAGTGTGGGAGGAAACCGGAGCACCCAGAGGAAACCAAGGAAAGCACAGGAGAACATCTAAACACCACAGTCTCCACATAGGACTCGAACCCATGACTTCCTTGCTGTTAAGCATACACGCTAACCACTACACCACCGTCCCACCAATGTTAGATTCACCAGGATTCATATATTTAAGCACAAATCCCTGAAATACTGAAAGAAATTATGTTTTAAAGCCAACTCCTCCGTAACTTGGGACTTGACGACATCATCATTCTGAGATTTAGTTTTCTGCCCATAACATCATTAAAATACAAGCAATAAGTCTAAGATTTTTGCACAGAGACAGGTTTTAATGTAGAGTTTTGACTGATATTAACTTTCAACAAGTGCCGTCTTCTCCTTTAATATGTGTAAGAGGAAGTGTGGTGGGATGGAGAAGTATTAGACGAGGTATTAGTTTGCAGATCAGAGGCTTCTTTCATCACAGCGCATCCACATTTTAAAATGGATCCAAGGCCGACTTGAAGCAGATGCGGATATTTTCCCCTGTATGAAGTTCTAACGCAGGGATATCATCTTTCACTTTTTCCAGTTACGCATTGTCTAGCCGCTGGACTGCTGATGCAAATTTGCACGCTTTGTTGTTTGCTTATTGCATAATCTGAGCTCGGTGGGAAGGAGCTCTGCTGGAAGTTATTTTTCCCTGCCATTCTGAAGGGTCAAAATTAGGCAAGGCTGTTAGCAAGCCTGGGGCTAGTATAACCTGCCAACTTGAGCATTGCTCAAGCTCAATTCATGCATACCATGAATACACAGCTAACTGTAAGGACTATATTTTAATGCATTACAAACGTTAAGAGCTATTTAAAAGAGATTTATAAGGGGGAAATGTATTAACATGTTGAGTACCTAGTTTTTATTTTGGAGGAGCATCTTTAATGTGTAAGAGGACCTTGGTAAAGATAAATTTTTAAGTCTTTACAGGTCATTCTTCAGTAAAAATATGCAAGAATGCATCACTTTAGCCAATTAGCCTAATGTGCATGTCTTTGAACTGTGGGAGGAAACTGGAGTACCCGGAGGAAACCCACACTAGTGTGCAAACGTCACACCGAGAACGGTACTTAAACCCATGAGCCCCTTTCTTTGAGGCGAATGCACTATCCACTGAGCCACCGTGTCGCCCTATGTTCTTCAGTGAACTTTAATAATGTTCTGCACATGAAATTCAGCTGCCAAAGGGTTACTCACACTTGATGCCTGCCAAGGTTCCTTTTCAATTACAATGCTGCCCAGAAACAGGCACCTTAGAAGAATGTGGCCATTCAGGCAGTTGCCTCTGGAATGAAATGTTACACGCACAATCTCTCTGTTTTTCTCTCTCTCTTTTTGTCTCTCATGCCACACACCCAGGTTGGTCAGATTGGTATGCCGTAGCATGGCCTGAGTGACATTTACCTCTCTGCTCTCGCCTCTACACGTCCTGTTCACTTCTCCTGACATCTGCTTTGTGATGCGGAACGGGCTGACCGGCAGCCATTTTTCCCAATAAATCTCTTTGGCGTGCATACAAATGAGCTGCTCTGCCACTGCTCCTGCTTTTGCCTCTTCTATGCTTCATCCTGTATCACCCACATGACCGCTTGGAACCCACTGAACTTGTTGTAATTCCCTGAGTAGTGGCCACCACATATTTTTATTGATCAAAGATCTGAGATTACACCGTCAGCACATTTTAAGCGGTCGACAGAGATGCTGCCAGATCAGCAGGTCTTGCAATATTTGATGTATCAAGGACATTGAATGGAGTGACACATGCTGTCATGTGTTTGAGCTTCCTGCTGTTGGCCGTGGCTCTGTGGTTGACCATAACAGTTGTGTTGAATCTACTTGGTCAATCTTGTTGACCTCCCTTTATACAAGACTCAGAACTCTTGGGTAGCCTTTTGTTGAGTTGGGTTTGCTGTTAGGTTACAGTATGTGTCTAATTAAAGGGGTATCCAACCCTGTTCCAAGAGAGCTAGCTTCTTGCAGATTTTATCTCCAAACAAAATGTCTCACGTCTTTTAGCTGCTCAAGAATTTCTTAACTCTTGAATGGAACATTCTGAAACGCAGGAGCTCATGAAGTGTGCTTTGGCTATAAACTGGTAACTGTGGTGTCCTGGAAATTCTTTTTATTTTTCATGTACTTTATACGACTTCCTACATTTCTGTTGAGATCAGTGTACATGTGGGATCCAGTACAGAGTTTCAGACACAGCCTAAGGCACTGGGAAACTGATTAGCAGGTCATGAGTTAGCAATTCCCAGCACTACAAGGCTGTGACCCTGTTGGGTCATTGACTAAGACCTTTAACCCTTAACTGCTCAGTTGAATCCCATGTCCACTGTCAGTTACTTTGGAGAAAATAGAGTTATCCAAATTACAAATAAAACCTTTTGTTGTATCAATATAATTATTTGCATTAATGCGAAACAACCAAGGCTCCAACAGAAAAAGTTCTAATTTTGCAGTAAAAACACAGATCTGGCAACACTATGTCCTTTTCCTTTATTTATTCAAGACCTTTTTCCACATTAATTCCCTTCGCAAAGCACTAAGAAATTAGCTTTTTGTACAAAATGTGCTTTTTATTTCTTACTTTTTCATTAACAAAGGTGACCGCCAATGAGACCAAAGTGCATCTTTCAGGATGTGTGTGTGGCGTAAGCGATTGTGTCACATTCGATTACTCTTGGAGACTTTAAGTTTGTAGCAAGAGCCAAATGCTTGTTATTATGAGTGACGAGAAGAGCGTAGGCAGTTTGGCCAGCAGATTCAGGTTCGAGTGAGATTGTAATCGCTTTTGAAAACTTAATTACTTCTCCCAAAAAAACTGCGTTATTGGTTATGCAGTTGGTGGCCCACGAGTGCAGAGCCAGCCCATTGGTGATGCAGATTGGAGTCAATACTCAGGTAAAGCAGATTACAGAGCATCCAGTTATTTATATTCATGGAGGGTTCACAGAATCAAGTGGAAGTTTAAGGGGCAGTGGCAGACATGAAATTGGGATTTCTGCACAGAAGTTTAACCACCACTCTGCCGAGATATATATATATATATATATA
>JAOUQZ010000029.1:2645043-2661267 GCA_028564935.1 Neosilurus hyrtlii | reverse complement strand
ACGCTGTATACGCGTATCTTGAATTCTTTGACTGCCTGGGGGTGAAGTCCCAACATGGTAACCACACTTCACTATCAATTAGCTGGATTGGGTTACCAATACATACTCTATGCTGGATAGATTGGCTATAGGAGGCTTGGTCTTGCTGGACATTTCTACCATCGTCATGAGCTTCCTGATAGCCAGCTTGTACTGAGGCATCCATAACACGGTCACCTGAGTGGTGGGGAAATCAGGAGCAGCCAGCATTACCGAGCTCTCGGCCTGCATGATGGACTGTGAGGTCTGGACAGCCAGGCGCACAGCTCGACTGCGGCAGTACGCTGCATATACAAGATGTGTTTAAATCTCTGTTGGTGGGATGTCCCAGGGTGGTAGTGCTCCTCTGTGACATCACAAAGTGTATTGGTTATGTGACATGCTGGCAGCAACAGAAGGACAAAGTGACATGAAGTCTAGCCACGGGTAAAGCAATAATGGCTAAGTGGTCAATCCCACAGTTAATCTATGGGTATGTATCTAGGAATGGCCAGAGCCATGATCTACTCATAATTCCAGCATATGTGTGGCATTATGTGAAATTCCTTCAGATGACATCCAGTCAGCATCTCACAGGTCGGTTCTCTAACCATAGTTAAACACAAAATCATGCCTAAGCCAATAAGGGTAAATTGGGACACCAAGAAAGAGCTGAAGCCTTCTGTCTGATCTTCAGAGAGTCAGTGGATGCTTGACACAACAACAACAAAAAAACATAGCAAACAGGGACAGGGATCTTTCATTTATTCATACATTATTTTTTTCCGAACTGCTCAGTTCTAATAGGGCCGCAGGGAGGCTAGAGCCTACTATATCTCAGCTGACTCTGGGCGAAGGCGGGGTACACCCTGAATAGCCAGCCAGTCCATTGCAGGGACAACACACACATACATCCATTCACATTCACACGTAGGGGCAATTTGGAACAGTCAGTTAGCCAAACATGCATGTCCTTTGCCTGTCGGAGGAAATCGGAGTACCTGAAAAAAAACAACACAAGCACAGGGAGAACATGCAAACTCCAAACAGAAACGCCTGAGCCCAGGACTCGAACCCGGGACCTTCCTGCTGTGCCGCCATTCGCAGTTAAAAAAAAATGCAAAGTTATATTTCAAGGTCTGCAGAAGAAGAGCTTGTTGATCAAGTTTTATATCTCACACGCGCCAGCGTGTGTGTGCGTGCGTGTGTGTTGCTATGCCATCACTATATATATTAAGGAATTTTCCCTTCATGTGATTGTGATTCAACACCAATGCTACCGAATCAATTTGCCAGGGCTGGTATGATCTCAGTCCTCGATGGTTTTGATGTGACGATGGAAGCCTATCCTCCATACTGTGTCGGGGACTTTTACGGCTGTAATCTCAGCGCCGAGGAGGAGAGCGGTGCTTATAGTGCGTAAAGGAAAGCGATGGAACGACTCAGGATGTGATATCAGGGTGTCATTATGACTGATGGTGCACACACCGGTGTTTATAATTGAGTAGAGAAGTGCTGGATGACTGTAGCTGTTAGGTGTGGTGTTTACGAGCAGAGGTTGATGTTTAGATCTACTTCGCTTTCTCTCTCTCCCCCTCTCCCTCTCTCTCTTTCTCTCTATCTCTGTCTCTTTCTTGTGTGTGTGTGTGTGTGTGTGTGTGTGTGTGTGTGTGTGTGTGTGTGTGTGTGTGAGTGGCACTGCGACATGGCGAGCGCTTATTAAGATGCACGGCATCATTCCCCTCCGGCTGCCTGGGTTTAGCACTTTCACTGAGCTCCAGAATTATGATGGAATATTCCGGTTTTAGGACGAAGCTCCGTAACGTGTGAAGGGCAAAGCATTGGTAGTCGGAGCAGGCTGAGAGCAACCGGAACAAGAATATGCATGTGTGTGCTGCAGGGCGAGTATGCCACACTATGCATTATGATTCTGGTGTGCTGTTGTACATAACGGCAACACAATCCACCCACCAACCCCCAACGAGCCCATACATTTCTACATGCAGCACGTCGGTTGTAATTTGCCGCTTGATTTTTAAACCAGTTCAGCAGTTTTAAAGGAAAACAGTACCAGGAAAAAATCAGAAAATCAACCGCACAGTACTGTTAGTACTACCTGATCATTTTGTACAGGAATGACGGACACATTAGGTTTCATTCCCTACATATAATGTCACTAACCCCGCCCCCTTTCCCCAATGCCAGCCACTCACTCACTCACGCGTTGATCTCATTGGACCCTGGGCGAAGGTGGAGTGCACCCTAAACAGCTCGCCGGGCAACGCACAACCATTCGCACTCACATGCACACCTAGTATCAATTTGGAACATCCAGATAGCCTACTGCGCATGTCTTTGGACTGTGGGAGGAAACCATATTACCTAGAGGAAACCCACGCAAATATGGGTAGAACTATCAACCCGGAGATCACAGGTTTGAATCCGGATTGATGCCACAGCCATCCGTGACCGGGAGTCCATGGGAGCTAACTGGCTGAGCTCTCACCGGCGGGAGGGATGGCATACGCTCACTTCCCTGTCACTCACAGCAACCACCAGCCAATCATGGCCATCGCTGAGCTCAATCGTACGAGGGTGCGGATAGCGTTTTCCCTCCGAGTGTGTTAGGCCGCCCCCAAATACGCATGCGCAGCAGTTCGAAAAGAGGCGGGCGGTAGCATCTTATGTCACAGAGGGGGCGTGTGCTTGCTCGCGCCCCTCCCTGGTTGGTGGTGTACGTGTGATAGGGAAGGCAAAAAAAAAGCTGATCCGTGGGAATTGGAAACTGCTAAATTAGGGAGAAAATGGGGAAAAAAATCCAAAAAATTTAAAAATAATAATTAATAAAATATGGGTAGAACATGCAAACTCTACATGGAAACGAACCCAGGACCTTCTTGCTGTGAGCCGGACATGCTAATCACTATACCACTGTGATGCAACCCAAAGACGACCATATCGCTCCTTATTTTTCACTCCGACTGAGTCTTTGAGATGAATCATTATTATAAATAGTTATACATTAATATCACAGAGACCATACTGAATACATAAGTCTTTACTTATACGTAGTGAAAAGAACATTAGCCTCAGTTGAGTAAAAAATGGAAGGGTTGCACAGTGCCGTTGTGGTTAGCGCGTCCGCCTCACAGCAACGTACTACACAGTGACGTGACCGTCCACCCATCACTCATGTGCCGAATCGCTTAATCCTACTGTGGTCGCCTGGAGGCTGTTGCCTATTTCAGCTGACAATGGGTGAAGGAAGGGTACACCCGGAACAGCATGCCAGACCATCGCAGGGCAGCACAGATACAACCATTCACACTCACACCTAGAGTCAATTTGGAACACCCAATTAGCCTAATGTGCATGTCTTCGGACTGTGGGAGGAAACCGGAATACCTGGAGGAAGCCCACGCAAACTCCACACAGAAACACCCGTGCCCAGGAACCCAGGACCTTCTTGCAGTGAAGTGTATGTGCAAACCACTGTGCAACCACCTGTGACCATCTACCTTAAAAGTATTTTGATGTAATAATAAAACAATTATAGAATTTGGCTTACGTATAAAGGAGGATTACTCTGGAACAACCTCTTGACCGAATAATTCTGTTTTACACCTGAGCATACTGGAGCTTAGGGACTAGTCCGCAGGAAACCCTCCCAGTATTTTTACTGGCACCCATTTATACTGCTGGGTGGACAGAGGCACAATTGCGGTTAAGACCTTGGCATGGTGGGGGTCTAACAGGGCCTCGAACCCACAACCTCTTGATCATGAGCCCAACACCTGTACCACGACAGCACTGGCCCAACACCTCATTCAATTATTGCTTATTATGTCATAACAATGGCACCATTATCATGGGGTGGGAAAAAAGTGAACAGTTAGTTCTCGAAGTTGATGTGTTGGAAGCAGGAAAAATGGGCGAGTGTGGAGATATTTTCAGGATAGCTTTACTTGGTAGGATCTCATTTTTGCGCCTGATTCTTTTATACTTTTTTGTATCAGCCATTTAATTGAATGCCTGGCACACATCATGATCATTTCCTTCGTCTGGGAAAAAAAAGATGCAGTAATTAAAAATGTTCATGCAAATGAATTCACAGGAGAGAGGTAGTCTGTGGTGAGAAGATAGCAATTAATATAATGCACCCTCTGTAATGACGTCTGAAAGAGAAAAAGAAAGCAGTTCCACACACACCTGCATCAAATATTTACAAGGATTAGATGTTATACATCAGGAAAAAATTTTGCTTTGAGTTTCTCCCGGAACGCAACGGTTTGAACGTACAATCGGCGAACCTGCACGAATGAATAACTGAATCAGTGTGTGGGATTAAACTGCCTCTATTTTTAATGCGGCTGTAAAACGATTCTGTCTTTTGGGAACCTTTGTACGTGGCTGGATGGAATCTGATCGCGAGGGTGTTTACTGGCGTGCCGAGATAGAGCTGGCATATGTCTCTCCTTTGGGTATATCCGTGCAGCTGTCGTCAATGTCATCGGAAGTTTGTACAAATGAATTTGACACGAGTCATTTACTCGCCCGTGCTCATCCTGGCGTGTTTACGTTGCTGCCACGTGACAAGTGAGAACGTGGGTGGCAACAACTTGTTGATGTTTCCTTAGTGTTGTCGCTGTATTAGTCACTGCAAAGTATTTTCATGCAATTAGAGGCAGTGATGCACAGTTTCATAAAAACAAAGGTTTCAAGATGAAACTATTCACTTTCGGGAAGTGGGAGTAAGTTGACAGCATTCATGCTTCATTTTACATATCCCTTACACATCTGTATTGTTTAATTACTCCCAAAACCATACTTACACTTCTGTACGCGAGACAGGATGGGTGCCGCCTTTGTACTCCCCAGATGCGCTCGCTCATCAGGTTCACTTTTCAGACTTTGGAAGCGGGGACAGTCCCTGATGCGTCTGCTCCTTTGACTGGCTGTTCACTTTTCACAGATGTCTCAGGCGGCGGCACGGCGTAGTAGTGGCTAGCACGTCCACCGCGCTCATCAGTACTGTTTTCTGAGCTCGCGCAGCAACAAGGCGCCCTCGTGGGTGTGGTTTCCCTTTCTTTGTCCGAGTTAAAAAATACACATTCATGAATGGAGAAAATTATCCACTTTAAACTGTCATGTTCAGGTCTCTTGGTAATTTTTGTGAGTTTGTATGCAGGTTGATGCATACAGCTATCCAAGGCCAGGAGTCCATGGGGACTGATTGGCTGAGCTCTCATGGGAGAGAGGGATGGGATAAGTTCACTTAAAGCAATCACCAGACAACCATGGGTGTCTGTGCATATAAGGGGAGGATAGTATGGATGTTCCCTCCATGTATGTTAGGCTGCCCTCTGAATATGCATGCGCAACAGTTTGTAAAGATGCAGGTGGTGACATTACTTGTCACGGAGGCTGCATGTTTTTGCACTCTCTGGTTGCTGGTGGTCATGTAAGTTAGGCCTACTTAGGCAATACTGGATGGGTGAAAATTGGCAATAACTGAATTAAGGGAGTAAGATTGGGAAGGAATAAAATCGAATATCACACATTATACATTCTAGTCACCTCAGCCACACTTCACGCCCAAGACGGGTGTCTAACCGTTACACACCGCTGTGAACACGAGTGGGGAATATCACACAGCAGTCATTATGTACGTGAAAGTTTTACACCCACCTGTGGTCAGAAAAATATTCAGTCCAATAAAACAGCACTGTAATGTCTGTAATGCTGTAATGTGTACACCCAGACCTCCACTTAATGCTTAATAAATGCGGGGTTTAATGCTACAGTGCATTAAAGCACACCGAGCATCAAACGCAGAATGGCCTTAAAGGTAATGACTCTTACTTCAAGCTCTGTAGAGCAGCCGGGCTTTTCAGAAACGCGATAATGGGAAGATGATGCCACACCGTGTTGAACTTTAGCTGTACTGAAAAACGTAGCTTCACGTGCTACGTGGTTGCGATCCTGCTGCCTGGATTTGCTCAGTTGAAGGTTGTGATATGAATTTCTGTTGTGATTCTGAAAAAATATTGTCAGGGTAAGTCAGCAGTGCTGCATCAGGAGCCGCTGTCGTTCGTAGTCGTTCAGGGAGTGCAAGTGTACGAGTGCACTTTTGTTAATACAATTCACAGTCTGAAAATTAAAACCTATGTGCTTATTTCCGGCTTGTCCAGAAGCCTACAGAAATGTAGACGTTGTGACACCTAGGCTCAAGAAACAGCTATTTTAAGTGGGGGCTTAGAACCTCCAAGCCACCAGGAGTCACTGTAAGAATGCAGGATTTAATACATATCAATAATGGGAATTATTTCAGGCTTTAGATACCAGTTTAAAAAGTGACGAAAGCTCAAAGGCAAATGCTCCTGCGAAGGCTTTGGTGCATGCTGCTTATTGAGTGCCAATACTTTTGCACATGAATGGAAGCCAAATGTTTGGATCACACTTCAACTAATGAGTCATCTGCTGCAGTTTGAAACTGGAAAGGGAGAGGAGGGTGAGGACAGATGGAAAGAGGGTGATTCAGGCGATTGCAGAGAGACAATGTAATGAGAAAGCGACGGATTTGGGCGAAGAGCGAGAGATTAAAACAGTAGTAGCGAGTGAGACGGAGTTGGAGATTGAGCTAGTGTGCGTGAGATGCTGTAGTACGAGAGAGTGATGGAAGAGATAACAAACAAGAGGTAGAGATAGTGTTGGGAAGCCCAGTAGGGGTGGAGCAGGAGATGGATGGAGATGGAGGAGGATAGAGGAGGGATGGAAGTGGAGAGAAGATCAAAAGGCAAGGATGGAGAGATAAGGGGGGGGGGGGCGTTGATATGAAGATCTGGGAATGGAGGGGAACGAAGCTGAGGAAGGGCTGGCGAAAGAGGGATTGGGTAATGAGTTGGAGAGAGATGGAGGTAGGGATATGGAATAAGAGCATGAAAGAGAAATGAAGATGGAGTTGCAGTGGAGAGGTGGAGGAAAACGTGAGCTTGAGATGTGATTGGCAATAGCCAAGGATGGAGAGATTAAGAGGGAGAAGAAACGAGGGATGTAGATGGGTTAGTATTAGACAGAAGGAAAAGATGGGCATGGAGATGGGACGGAAACATGGACGGATGGAGAGGTGGAAATGTGGTAACAAGGGAAGGAGGGATGAAAGGATGAAGGTGTGGAAGCAAAGGAAGAAGAGATGAAAAGATTCCGACCTCCATCTCTCTCCAACTCTTTACCTTAAGGAGAGATGAAAGGGATGGAGGCAAGAAATCGAGATGGGCTTCAGCCTTCACAGATACATTTTTTTGGCATTCCCTCTCTCTCTCTCTCTCTCTCCCTCGCTCTCTCTCACTCTCTCTCTCTTACTCTCTCTCTCTCTTACTCTCTCTCTCTTCCATATCACTGCTGAAGCCTTAGTGCGTATTTGTTTACCCGGCTCTAAAAACCACAGGAGGCTGATTAAAAGCCAAACTTGGGGCATGTTTGCCGATTAAAAGGTCATACCAGGACACCACATGGGGCAGAAAGGCTTTGACTTTTCCAGCCAGGAGAAACACCCCCCCAAATCAGTGGCACTTGTAGAAAGAGAGTGAAAAAAGACAGAAAGAAGGACAAGGAGTAATTAGTCTGCCATTACAGCTGAGGCTGAGAATTAGAACGCTGCTTTTTAAAACCCAACAGCGGCATCCATTTGCATTCTGTGTGCTTTCTGTTGCGTCCTGAGAGCAGCGAGCTTGATTAAAATGTAGATGCGTAGCAGAGCTGCTCAGATCGAGGACGGAGGGAGGGAGGGAAACCAAGAGCGCATCAGCTGCTAATGGAATTTCAAACGGACGTGGTTTATTGCTCTTGCGTAGCATCAAGAAAACTATTTATATGCCAGACTCACCCTAAGTCATCTTTCTGCCGTCATCTTTCTCTCTCCGTCGCCGCCCAGGTAGGCGCATCGATCCAATCGGGGGAATGTAGCATTTCCAGGGAGTCGCTCTCTGAGCAACACTGGATCGTCTTCGCACACCGACTGCGTTTGTTTTGTCTTTAAAACACTCGTAGATGAAAAGGAATCGAATGGTTCTTTGAAGTTAATTTGGCGAACCACTTAATCCTACAGAGGCTGGAGCCTCTCCATCTCTGCCAACTCTGTACACCCTGGACAGCTTGTCAGTCCATCACACACACAACCATTTACACTCATGTGCATCTAGCGGCAGTTCTGAACGGCTGGTTAGCCTGATGTGCATGTCTTTGGAATGGGGGAGGAAACCAGAGAACCAGGAGGGAACCCATGGAAGCATGGGGGGGGGGTGGGTCATACAAACTCCACACAGACACACCCTCACCGAGCCTGGGACTCGAACCCAGGACCTTCTTGCAGTGAGGTAGACTTGCTAACCACTACACTACATTTGTGATAAATACAGTTTCTGCTAATATTGTAAAGACTTTGATAGTCTATAATATTGGTTTAAGAGTAGTTTATTCTAAAATGACCTTTGTTTATTGTTTGTAGCCTTTATAAACTAAACACAGCTTTGTGAAAGCATTGTGAAGGTTAGATTACCGGTGATTATTAGAATGCTAACTCTGCCATTTATTAGCTTCTTTCCCAATATCAAACCAAAACTGGGCAGCCAAGTACAAGCCAAGGCCATTAACATTTCTGTTGACACTTCTGGGGTTTGATCGTGCCTTCTCAGGGAAATTCTTGTCTACAAGCCAAAGAATTTTTGCCTTACGATTACTCGTGGGCCAAGACCAACTGGTGGTGCATTTGCACAGTGTTGATTGATTGATTGCTGCCTCTGAAACATCTACTTGATTCTCCTTAGGATTTCTTCTCACTGGGTTTTCTGTAGGCGGCACGGTGGTGTAGTGGTTAGCATGCCCGCTTCACAGCAAGAGAATCCCGGGTTTGAGTCCCAGGCTTGGGCGTCTTTCATGTGGAGTTTGCGTGTTCTTCCCATGCTTGTGCTGGTTCCTTCCAGGTACTCCGGTTTCATCCTACAGTTCAAACACTCACACATTAGGCTAATTGGCTGTTCCGGATTCCCACTAGGTGTGAGTGTTAGTGTTAATGGTTGTGTGTGTGTGTTTTGCCCTGCGATGGAAGCTGGCAAGCTGTTTAGGGTCTTCGCCCTGTGTCGGCTAAGATGGGCTCCAGCATGCCCATGACTCTAATTTGATTACGTAGTTCAATTAAAGGGTGAGTGAGAGTAAGTCTTCTGTAGGCAAGGCATCCCCGGTGGGGTGGGTGACATTTACAACTGGGCCTTTATAGGTGGGGAAGCTACTGGATTGTATGCACGACAATAGAAACGCCAACAGGTTTTCGACTTGGTATTTCGACTTGGCTATCAGTAGGATAGCAGGTATTGAGGTTGTTTTCGGAGAAGAACAGGAAAACAAACTTTGGTGTTGAAAATCTGTGTGGGGAAATAAATACCACATACACACTTTCACTGATTTGACTGAAATGTTTAGCTAATAGAGTGATAGATTTAATTTCAATCACAGTCTGCGATACCTTTCAGGAAATAAGGGAGTTCGTAGCTTACTATTGCCGCCCAGAATCTGTTTCTGCTCTGGTTTTTTTTTTTAGCTGTTCAAGCAGGCGAGCTGATTACATTCGATAATCAATCAGCACAAAGCTGACACTGCTTGTCGACCAGCCGTCAGACCGCACAATCCGAGCACAGGGTCGACCATTCCCCAGGACGACGAGCTGAGCCCAGAGCTGTCATTTTGACAGCAACCTGCAGCAAAATGGGTCCCATATATCAGTCGTTATCAGATTCAGACCTCCTGCACCAGGAAAGAAGGTTTCTGTGCCATAGTTTTAATTTTATATTAAAGATCAAATAGATTGCAAGACATTGCAATGTTCTTTGAGTTCATTTTACGGCCGGCGTTTGAGACAAGGCCGCACCGTGTTCGTTTGCTAACGAGCAGGCTCTGATTAAAAGCCACAGACGGAGTTGATTGCGGATCAGAGCGGGAAGGAAGAGCCTGCAGCGAGGTGCGAGAGCTGTCACAGCGTGCAACTCGTAATGAGCCAGCGTCATGAGCCTGCTCCTAACCTTCTGTCTCACGCCAGCAAAGAATGGAAAAGCGTAAGCGGGAATCAACGGTGCTGATTCATGCATAATACTGTACAAGTCGAGGAGCAATCTAGAGCGCAGGAAGGGTGATAAGTTTTATGCAATTGATTTAAATGGATACGGTCCTGGGTGTGCGAACATTACAGCGTCATTTCTGGTCAAATGAGATGGAGATAAAAGTCGATAGGGGCTCAGACGTGGATAAGGAACTCGATATAAAGGGTATTAAAAGTGAATTTTCCTGCACATCACTAATGTTTTCACATCAACCACAGTAATAATGGAAAAGCCATTTACAGTTGGTCAATAAACGGATTAGCAAGGGCATTGTAAACTGCTGGAGTCAGTCGGCAGGAAAGTGGACCAAACCACCTTGAACAATGAACGCACCTGATCTGAAAGTTATAAATAAAGAAACGGTCTGTGCTTCAGTGACTCTCGTTGGACGTTTATCCATTTACATGCGTTTATGGACATGATTTAGCTTCAGGCAGCTCATAAGACCAGGGACCATCTACAGGGCTACAAACGTTAGAACAAAGATTTTCATCGATTTGATTTGCTCTCGCTGGTCTGGAGTGAGGTGTTTTTTTTGTTTTTTTTTTAAAGAAATGAGAACAATATAAGCAGCGTTACAAGATGAATAAACTCGGACTTACAGTAGCGTGCAGTGAAGACTCTACACCACCACTTTTATTTAAAAGGGCTCCTAATAAAAGAAGTAAAAAATTTTATTTTTGGTGAACGATGCTATTGTAGGCAATAAGAACCAAAACAATCATTCCAATAAGTATACTGAGGTAAAAGTGTGGCTAATAAACAAAAACACTGAAAATACAAATTTTTGAGAAAAATTGAAAGGCGTCACAATTTAAATTTTTTGATTTTGCACAGCATGAATGAACTAAAATATATGGAGTGGTTTATCGAGTGAAGAAATAAGAAAATCCAGTGTGCAGTGATGATTCTACACTTAACAAAATGAAACCAAGTTCTATTCAAGTTTTTATTTCATGTAATATTGGATCATATTGAGGAGAATAAGTAAACAAACAATATATAATAATAACAAAAATAAGTCTCTTTTTTCAGAAAATATTTAGAGTGAACTTTTTTACTTTGATTACAGCATTTAATCCTTCATTCATTCATTTTCTTAAGCGCTTAATCCTAGTTAGGGTCGCGGGGAGGCTGGTGCCCACCTCAGCTGACTCTGGGCAAGGGCAGGCCATCGCCAGGCAGAAACTCGCTGACGGCTATGCAGCCTACGACACAGTGTTCACATATTTTTCATTTCTTCACTTGCTGAACCGTTCCATATAGTCTAAAGTTCATTCACTCATGCATTCCTTCATTTGCTGAACCTCTTAATCCTACGAGGTTCGTAGGGAGACTGGAGCCTGTCCCAGCGGACTCTGACTTGAAGGCGGGGCACATCCTGAACAGCTCACCAGGTCATTGCAAGGCCAGCACACACACTATTATTCACACTCACACTCACACCTAGGGGTAATTTGGAACAGCCAGTCAGCCTAATGTACGCGTCTTTTGGACAGTGCGAAAAGTGTTCCAGTGAGCCTGGAACCCAAGATCGTCTTGCCGTTAGACGGATGTGCTAACCACGACACCAACATGTCAGTTCTCAATCCCAGTCATTTTTCAAAAATTCTGGCCAATCCCTCTCATCCCTGCTACATGTTTATCAATCCCACACAACCCAGTGACCAATTCCTTTTTTGATTAAATTAGTTGATGCTATTTTTAAAAAGAGAAACAAATTACTAATTTAAACAGCCATGACCCTGAGAATAAAGTGCATATCGAGCTACTGATGATAAATGAATGAAAGGAGTATACGTGTCATGCTGCGCTGCGCACCGTTATATACGCACTCATGTTAACGAAGATAGCCTTCAGCAAGAAAGTGTTCTATTCAGTCTATTCATCGTACGGCACCTTGGCACACTAACTGTAATCAAGAACAGCACGATGCACTGACATTTCAGATACAATACAGCGTTGAATCTGATATTCGTTCTTCTTGCCATCTAGTTAAATGGCTCTTGGCCTATGAGGCTGCAACAAGGGTGCTTTCTTTTCACCTCTGACATCCTTGCAGCTTGTGTTTATGTTGTCCAAATGCCATCGGGGAAAGCCACATGGAAGGAATGAGAGAATGTGAGTGATCTTTGGGTTGCTTGGGAAAAAATGAAGGGGGTGGGGTGGGGTGTGGATGTCTGCGAGTCTGCGCGTTACAGTTACAGTGTGTACTCATTATCATGCTTCTCCACACGAGGTGTCCATCAGATGCCTGCCGAACTAATTAAAGAGCTATTTATCAAGATCAGGTAGAACCGTCACCACCCTCCCCACTCTTGCTGTGTTAACCTACAGTAATTGGATGATGTTTTCCTTAATGCAATCCTAGCACTCTGGTCACATTGATCCACCGCTTAATGGCCTGCGCTCATTCTTTAATACAGCGATGGGGTTTTTAAATCATGGTGTGGCATTGTGATGTTCTCAGTTTTGAAGAGCGAGACACGAGGATGTCGATGCTGAGCCGAAGCGCAGGTCAACAATCTCCCATGGAGTTCATTGTATTAGCTGGTGTACTAAAAGTATAGTGTTTGGTAAGGAATTGGCAGGTATTTTCAGGCTCTCAAGTATCTGCACTGTCTCAGGTCAGCCACATAGGGGCTTCTGTCTGAAACATGGCCCCGTTGTTCTAAATGGACGGCAAGAAAGAAGCTGAGCTGAAATGGAGGTTGTAGCATCTGGAATTGAATGTAAATGGATTACCACAGAACAGGAACCGGCACCCGGCGAGGTGCAATATGCAATTCAAGACACATCTAACTTGGAATGAAATGGCAGCCCTTGAACCCAGCTGAAGGTTGCGGCTCTAGATATCTCGAACAAATAATACGCTGTCTGAAAACAAAACGTGTAAACAATGAATGTGGAAGTAGAGCATGAAATCCCAATGCAGGATCCAAATTAGAAATTGTTCAAATACCAACCTGCAAAGCTATGTGCTTCAAAGAAGATTTTGAAGATGTTTAAAGGTCTTAAAAAACATGCTGAAATATCTTCCAAAGTGAAAAACGAGTGCGTTGTAATAGAAAATGAGAGTCGAGCCCTGTTTCCAAAGTTCTGGATCATTTATGCATAGATATTTATTGCATATTTCATTTAATTTTTACATAATTTTTTTAAAATACAGATTCCACATGGTGTAGTGGTTAGCATGCCCACCTCAGCAAGAAGGTCCTGGGTTCGATTCCCAGGCTCGGCTCGGGTGTTCCTCTCAATGCTTGTGTGGGTTTCCTCCAGGTACTCCGGTGTCCACTGTGTACAAAGACATGCACGTCAGGCTCATTGGCTGTTCCAGGTTGCCCTTTGATGTGACTGTGAGTATGAATGGTTGTGTGTGTGTTGGCTGTGCAATGGTCTGGTGAGTTGTTCAGGGTGTACCTTACCTTCACCCAGAGACAGCTGAGACCCTGCACCCCTGGTAGAATTAAGCGGTTCGGCAAACAATTGAATGATTGTTTTTTTTATTTTTTTTTTTACACGTGCCATATTTACCTTTTTTTTGGGATTTGAAAGCATCCTGTTCTTGCTCAGGTCTCAGCAACTCAGGAAATAGACCTTTTGTAAAGCCAGGCAGCATTCAGGTGCCGCATTTATGGGTTTTCACTAACGAGGCTTTTCAGTTCCAGCAGCAGCAGCAGCAGCTCAGGCTTTAAATAATCGAGGCTTTTAAAACCAATCAGACGCTCAGTTCACTATTACACTGGCAACCAATTCCAAGTCCTGTTTAATCAGGGTAACCTTGAAGAAATGATAGATTTGTAGGCGTGTTAAGGTTTAATCATTAAAACGCAGCACGGTTTAAACTTTCGCCATATTTTAGTCCCGCATGATATTAATTGTGTAACGTTTGAAGAAATAATGTTGCCAGATGTGTAGTCCTTGAATCTGTATGATAAGCATGAAGATGTGTCACGTATTTCATTGTCTAGGAGATAATGTTACATAGACACTACTTAGCGCAGAAGAAAGAGACAGAGACTGCTAAACGGACCACCTTTTTTTTTTTGCAAGACGTATTTTCTCAAGGTCGTCTATGTGATGTTGGCCTGTCGGTGTCTCATCTTGTGTCCAAAGCATGTCGCGCTGGCTCCGATTCGGGCCACCTGCTCACTCAGGGAAGACTTACTCAATTCCTGAGAACTTGTGCCAAGAGGGTGTTACCCACCCTCACCACCATTCCAGCACATATCCGTCCAAAGTGTGCCAGTCTGGAACCTTCCAAGGACTGTGTACGGAAATAATGAAGCCTGAAATGTCCGATGCCATTCGAGGCTGTAATGAAAAATTTGATGCCTGGACTGTGAGAGCTTATGTCTGGGAACATATGTTGCAGGATATGGTCTGTTTAATCCACCCCAAACACCCACAACCCCCCCATATCCCTGCCCTCAGCCTTCGAGCAATCTGTAAAACTCTGGTTCTATCCACTCAACTTGCATGTTGTTGCTGTTCTCTTAAATAATGTTTCGTAGCATAAGTAGAAAGTGTCACATGGTTCTGGTGTTATTGAATTTCCTGATTGTATCTTCGTGGGTGATTAATATCAGAAATGGCAGGACAATAAGCACACAGCCTCTCTAAACAAAAGGCTTTGATTTTGGTTTCTTTCACCGTCCGTGCACAGGCTCGCAGGCGAGAAATAAAAGATTACCTTCAGACCACACCATTATTTTTGGTGATGGCAGTCATACATCACATGCAGAAGGTGTCTGTCGCTGGTCCGTGACTTCCCTGGAATACAGAGCAGGACTGTTTTCCCCGCTTTCTTTTTTTTTCCTACTGAGCAGACGAGGAGGTCCATCCCAAAACCGTACCAAGATTCGAGGACATTTTCGGAGTGTCACCTGATACCTAAGAGATGCTTAAGGTCGAAAGTCGAAGACGTGTTCTGTTAAAATACCAGGTTTATAGAGCCACTTGATGTGGCAAGCTAGTCCGCCCTGAGGATCTGCTGATCCCCACGGTGCTTGTCTGATTTCTGTTTTAAGATTCACAGGACATTTCTAGTCATTCGGACGCCTTGACTTTAATTTTATCATTTTGCCGTAAAAGACAAGAACTTCAGAAAGGACTCGACTCTGGTGCCAAGGGGAAATTTTCTCCTGCCTTTAATATATATTCTTAAGAGTTCTAAGTGGAGGAAAATGAATGCAGTAGACAGCAATTTTCTTCTCTGATTCTACAAGCAGCATTCGATTGCATAGATGCCCTTTGTTCCAGAACGTTGAATGCTTTTTTTTTTCTGCTTACACTTGGGTGTAAATGAATGTAACGGCTGCCAGCTGTGCATTGAACATCCAGGAGGACTAAATGATAGTTGGTCTTTAGCATTAACTTAAAATTAAGTTTAACAATTTTGTGACCAACTGACGTAATGCTACTGGAATATATATTTAACATCAGGCGGCATGGCAGCGTAGTGGTTACCATGTCCACCCAACAGCAAGAGGGTCCTGGGTTCGAATCCTGGTTTCTGTGTGGAGATTGCCAGTTCTCCATGTGCTTCTGTGAGTTTCCTCTGGGTACTCCGGTTTCCTCCCACAGTCGAAGGACATCCACATTAGGCTAATTAGCTGTTCCAAATCGTCCCTGGGTTGTGTGTATGCATTGGCCCTGCGGTGGTCTGGCTTGTTGTTCTTACCTTAAAATATTTTTTCAAATTTTGAAATTATTAGTTTCGAAAATAAAACAGGATGTTTGTACTATCAAATGTTGTTTTATTTCACTGAGTCTCGTCTTGAATAAATGTTTTAAAAGGTTAGCATTAGCTTTTAGCTTATAATGAGTCACAACCGCTTTTTTTTCCCATAGTGACATATACAGATAGGATATGAGCTGATATCGTGTCACTAATAATATTCAGTGACTTAGGAGACATATGTGTATATGTGCGTATATATATATATATATATATATATATATACATATATAAGTGTGAGTGTGTGTGTGTGTGTGTGTGTGTGTGTGTGTGTGTGTGTCTGTGTGTGTGTGTGTGTGTGTGTGTGTGTATAAA
>JAOUQZ010000029.1:2622865-2643405 GCA_028564935.1 Neosilurus hyrtlii | reverse complement strand
TTTTTGATTAATGGCTGCATGGCGCAAAAAAAAAAAAAAAAAAAAAAAAAAAAAACTTTTGTAGAAATGTTCTTTCCTCAGGCGGGTCCCTGTTGACCTAAAGACAACTTGAAGGCAAAGGAGTGAATGATTTATAAAAGAAGTGAGATGAATAATAAAGGATAGAAGTAATGGCACTCTGTAGATGCCCTTATTTAATATGTACATGCATATACACTGATCTTCGGTGTATTTCCCAGGCGCTAATGCACCTTGCTAGCTCTTTAATGCTTGAACAGTCACTAATGCAACCAAATGAAAAGAAACATTTTACACATATCATTTTAAATTTAACATTTCATAGCTTTTTAAAATATGTACGGGAAGTGCTTCTCTTTGCCTTCTTTATTTAAAAAAAAGCTTCATCAGTCACTACGGATTTCTTTAACTCGGTTTCCTTTTGCTGGGAAAATACCCCATGTATTGATTGATTGATTGACATCCACATGATAATATCATGTGATAAAGAGGTTTATACCTCAAGGGCGACAAGTCACATTTCGCCATCCTTAATATATTGTAATTGCCTTAAATTCCTCCTCCCAAACATCTGGTGTGCTTCCATGTGCCAACGTTTTCGAGCGATCCTCTCTCCGTGCCGTGCCATCATTGGTTTGCTTGCCGATGGTGACTTCACGTGTGTTTCGTGGTAGTCCGAACCTGAGCCGTTATTTCCGTTTCTCTGCATTTCCCGCCTTCCCGTCACGGATTATCTTGTATTAGTGTGGTCTAATTGTATTTCGACCCATGCTGCAGACATCCTTGGATTTCCTAAAATAAACATCAAGGCACTTTTAGGCAATTGCCATGATATCAGGTTGAGTTCCATAGAAGTTTAACTGAAATAGAGCGACAGCAAACCTGGTCTCGGATCGCTGAAGCGGTTCTTATTATTGACCGCTGGCATCTTTTGAGTCTGCTCCTGTATCTGATTAGATTTTTCTTCCCAAGTGTTAAATCAATGGGCTTCACTATAGACATCTCTTCAATCCCTGAGATGCTGGAATGCCTGGCCAGACTTCCTGACTGGTTAGAGCTGAATATTTTATACAGATTAATAGTTCTTTTGCAAATATGAGCTCACTGATGTGTAAATGCCGGCTTGCCCTGGACAGAAAATGGCATCAATCTATAAAACTGATCTGAATAGCATTGGTTTGAGGGATTAATGTTATGTAGTGGAGCTTCAACCCTCTTGGGATACTAGAAATGCCATTCCAAGGAACGCTATTGTCCTTCACCTGTCATATCTCTGCATCAATTAGAGTCACTGGGGGACTGATGGGTATCACATTGGCTCATGTAGGAAATTTAATCAGTGGGCCCTGAAAAATGACAACGCTTCCATCCAGTCAATTGCATTCATCCAATTCTCCGGTGGTCCCCTTGGATCCTAATTGAATTGGCATGTCGAGCATTTGCAGCGTGTGCTACATGCAACAAGCGGATGCCGAATGTCAGGCTTAATGCACGACTCCGTGGATGCGCGACTCTGAAATGCTCCCTGGCCCATTCTTACCTAATGTGAAGAGGACAATGTGATTGGTTGGCTTGCCTCGATCGGCAATTACATGCCTTGCCTGGTGGCATGTGGCTAAACCAAATTAATGGCCCCTGTGGATGAGGTGTCTTTCACAGTGCCTGACGATGAAGCAGCATTGCACCATCCATCAAATGATGTCCTTGTGTTAACTAGAAGGGTCTATCAAGAACGAGGGTTCATGTCTGAAATAAATAAATAAATAAACTGGCACGTTTTGATATTTTTTTATTATATAAGGCTGTGATATAAAAAGCCAGGCTCCTGCTGCTTTCCTGCTTTATCCCCCTTGTACATATTTCATCTCAAAGACATTTCTATGTAAATCTGAGCCTTTCCCGATGGATGAGGAAATCTTATTTGTTAAGAGCAATAGAGCTTTATTTAAAAGGATTTGTCAGTTTTCTCATCACACTCTTGAGTGACGGCTAACGGGTCTTGCTAACAGAAGCCTGGCTTATTTTTTCAGTGTGGTGTAAATCCCCATGGGTGTAAGGGACTAAAGAGTCGTAGGTAGAGGGTTCCATTACAATTACCACACTAGCTTATAAGAAACACAGATAAATAGCCTGACGATAATTCCACACAGGTGAATATCATCACGTTAACTGCCGCTTTTACCTGACTACTCTCCGTCTGTAGAGGGTGCTAGATCATTCTTTCGCTGTCACATGGTTGAGCAAGTGAAACATCACTGTTGGGATAGCCCTCATTTACAACACAACAGCTTAGCGTGCACTGGAGAATAGGCCAGCAAGAGGTGAGGGGTCATGACTCGTGACTGCTAGGACTAACCTTTTAGCATGGAGATTATCTTTTTACTATCTGGGGATTACCATTTAAGTATGGAGATTCCCATGAGGGGAGAACCCACACACTCGAAGTCTGTGACAGAGGTGACATAAATATTGGATTACGGACTGAAATGATTAGCAAAGTTGACTCTGAATGTCAACTTATCTCATAAGCAGTTAAATAATATTCATATGTTACATTTTTGTCTTAGATACAGTTACCAAATCCATGAGGTTGTGTTTTCTTCCATTATTTTAAATAATTAAATAAATTCATCTGACACTGCATGTTAAATTAGCTTGTCTTTAGAACACTTAGCAATTTGGCTTCTGTATAGGGAACTTGCTTATTTTATTAGCTTGATGCTGAAAAGGTTGGAAAATCTGACTTAATATGTCAAGTTGGCATGTTTTAGAAAGGGTTAGCAGGCCGAGCGCTGTGGCTTGTGGTCTTTTCTCACCTGCATTTTTATTGGTTTACGTTAAAAGAACCTGACATTGCAAGAATCTGACTGCAGTAGTTAGCAGAGCTGACTCTGGATGTCTCATATAAATTTATAAAATTCAACATTGTTTTTAATTATTGTTTTAGATAGCATTAGCAAATCCTGAGGTGCATATTAAGATTGCGTTATCTTATCTTTTATTATTTTAGCTAACACGATGAAAGCTAACTTTACGTTGAGTTAGCTTGTCTGAGAACTAGCACATATGGCTGGTTAGCTTGTCTTAGGAATAAGTAGGTAGCATATTTTTGACACAGTTAGCAAATCTCACTCTGTATGTCCCATTAGTTTATTTCGGTAACAGTTAGCAAATCTGGAGCTGGTATGTTAACATCTGGGCATCTTGGGTGCACTGTTAGCCTTCACATTTGGCACTTTGGGGCTTTAGTTAGCTTGACTCTTAAAAGGCTAATTTGATCCTGTTTATTAAATTGGAACATCTTTGAAATAACAGTTCTGGTGTTGTGTATTGATAATAACAAGAATGAGTCAACACAGACACCCACCCACTCATTTGGTGAACCGCTTATTCCTGCTAGAGGAGGCCGGAGCCTTGGGCGGAGTACACCCTGAACCACTCGCCAGATCATTGTAGGGCGACACACACACAACCATTCACATTAACATCCACATCTAGGGGCAATTTGGAACGGCCAGTTAACCCGATGTTCATGTCTTTAGACTGTAGGAGGAAACCGGAGTACCCAAATGAAACCTATGCAAGCATGAGAACATGTAAACTACACACAGCAACGCCTTAATCCTGGACTCGAACCCAAGATTTTCTTGCTGTGAGGCGGTCGTGCTAACCACTCCACCACCGTGCCTTCCCTCAACACTGCTAAAGAGAAAATTACACAGCTGCTCCATTTACTGCCCTCAGATGATCTATAACATGAAATCAGGGCATGTTTACTGTGTCTACGCCTTGATGGAATAATAAACCGTTTATTTTCAGCGAGTATTATTACAGTCATTAGAGCCGATTTTTTAAATAGCACAGACGCTTCACAGGCAGGTTTGTCTCGACTGATCGACTGACAGCCGAGTCTGAGATGCGTGTGTAGGTTTGTGAACTCTACTGTGATGCATATTGCATCAAAACTCTTGACTGTTGTATTATTCCAGCTGTGTTTCACATCTGTCTGTCTGTCTATACAATTTCCATGCCATCCTTACAATCCTGGAAGGAGATAAATTTGCAAAAGCATCCTATTTTTTCCGCCAGACACAGCCGTATTATCTGCTTTGACACAATAACAAGAACGTTTCATTCAGGCGGCTTTCGAGCCTCAAGCCAGAGCTCCAGTTGTTCTTGCACAGCCATCGCAAATTACAAGGAAATGAAGCGAGGAGAGGAAAAATCTCATTTAGAATCAGGATATAAACCAAGTTTGCGTATGTGTAATTGCTTATCAGACGTGTCATGAGTCATAGTACATAATCATATGTCTACTCGATTGTTAGAGATTTGCATATTGTAAAAGTGAGAATAGTGAGCTTGTAGCTTTACATAAATCTTCAAATGAAACCTCTGCAGTCTCAGTAGTAACTTATTTAAAAATGATTTTTCAGCAGGCCGCACGGAGGCGTAGTGGTTAGCATGTCTGCCTTGAAGAACTGGGGCTTAGTAGCGGGCGTTTCTGCATGCGTGGGTTTTCTCCTGGCACTCCGGTTTCCTCCCACAGTCCAAAAACCTGTACGTTAGACTAATTGGCTGTTCTAGATTGCCCTTAGGTGTGGGTGTGAAATGGATGTGTGTGAGTTTCTCTCTGCAAAGGACTGGCGCGCTGTCCATGGTGTACCCCGCCTTCGCACAGTGAGGCCTCCTTGCGACTCTAGTAATGATTAAGTGGTTTGGAAAAATGAATGGATGAATGAACATTTAGTCCTCCAGCATCTTGTGTCTTCGACATCTAACTGATTTTCTGTGGGTTTCTGCCGCAGCTAAAAGCCCGAGGCGTGCCGAGATGCTTCACTAAGGTCCAGCTTGTCATTTGATCATCCACAGTGTGAACGAACGCTATAACCTCCATTGCTTTACTATCGATCTGTTTATCTTCTTAGCAGTTAGCTTCCTAGCATCATCAGGCAGGCAGGACCCGTGGGCACACTCGGCCTTAGCACAGCAATCACAGCCACAAACATGCTAAATGGAGCGTAGTTACACATTTCACATCTGTACATCAATGAGTCCATTTTAAAGTTTCCTGTAAAGTTGTGGATATGCATGAGGGGTGGAGTTAGGGTGAATTTTTGTTTAGGGTTTTCCGAGAATTTCCGTTTTATGCAAGATTTCACTTTTACTCCTATACCTTAACGCCACTTCATTTGTCCAACAGATGTAATTACAAGTTCCATTCTCTTCCTGTCCAGTGAAACTCTGCATCCCCACGACAGAATATCTGGGAGAAGGTGGGGAACACCCTGAACAGCTCGGCAGATCATCGCAGGGCAACACGCACACAACTATTTACACTCACATTCACACCTAGGGGCAGTAAAGAATATGCAGTTAGCCTAATGTGCATGTCCATGGACTGTGGGAGGAAACTGGAGTGCCCTGAGGAAACCTGAGCAAGCACATGAAGAACATGCAGGCTCCACACGCTAACGCCCTCACCGGGCAAGGGGTTCGAACCCAGGGTCTTCTTGCTGTGAGGTGGAAGTGCTAACCACTACGTGCTGTTCTGTTTGTAAATATAATCTATAAAAATCTCATTTTAGTTTGCGTCTGGCATCTGGCAGCTCTGTACCTGCTTGCTCGTGCATTCGGCCTATGCAAATAGATAAATTTACGTTTTCGTTTTGTTAAACTGTCTGAAAATTAAAGTTTACATTTATTTTACTCCTACTTGATTGCAGATTGGGCGGAACGGTGGTGCAGTGGTTAGCATTTCCAACTCATAGCAAGAAGGTCCTGGGCTCTAGACCCCGGCTCGGTTTCTGTGCAGAGTTTTGCTTGCGTGGGTTTCCTCCTGTTACTTCGGTCTCCTCCCATAGTCCAAATACATGCACATTAGGCTAACTGGCTGTTCCAAATTGCCCCTAGGTGTGCGTGTGAGTGTGAATGGTTATGTGTGCGTTGACCCTGGTGAGCTGTTCCGGGTGTACCCGGGCTCCTCGCAGTGTTGGCTGAGATAGGCTTCAGCCTCCCTACAGTAAATGGGTGAGTGAGTGAGTGATGGCAGATACTAGACGTCTCGTGAGCCTTGAAAACAAATCTCAATCCATCATTCATTTCGCAGTGTATTCTCCAGTTCTCCGTCTGCCTGGTGACTACGTCAGGATAGACCTTCACAGCTCCACGATTAACCCCTGATCCCTGAAGTCACTTTCTCATCACTGCCACGTAGCCTACCTAGAATTCCTCCCAGCCTCTGCGGCTGTCCTTTGACCCAGAGCTCAGCTGAAGCGATCATTAATATTCACGCTGAAATCAAGCTAGCGAGCCATGGCGTTACCAATGGCAACAAAGACAAACCTGCGGCACCGCTGTTCTTCAACATCACACTCTGCTGACCCGCAACCTCCCAGTCACTAAAATCTGCCTCGGAAATCTTGCATGCATCAGTGTGGCGGTCATGAAAATGCATATCCACCTACTTGCTGGAAATCAGAGAAGGATAGGTAGTGTAATATGCTAATTTCTGCACATTAATATCAGGGTGGATGAGCTGCTTATGCAAATCATTACTGTGTAAAACGTCTCGCTGGTGAGCCCAGTAATTAAATTAAACCTTTTTTTAATTATATAAATTGATTCTCTTTTAATTAAATGCAACTTATGTAAACAAACTCGATGCATTAAATTGGATTATGATCAGGATTTGTGTTCATACACAGAAAAAATGGGCTGCGTGTCAATAATGTACATGTCACAACATATTGCCTTTAGTCACATATTGAAAAACAATTTGTCATTCAGAAAACTAAGTGGAGTCTGAGCAGATTACAAAACCAGCTCACTCTTTATACAATAGCACACCTCGCCAGCGAAAGGAGAGATCGGTATGCTGGCAAACACACCCCTTTCCTACTTCTCAGGCTCATTAATAATTCATGAACCAACATGCTATTAAAAGGAGCCTCGGCAATCAGTCTGTTATTGATTTTCCCATCGAACACATTTACAGTAGTAATAAAGATTAGCTGCAGAACCATGTTCCTCCGCCTTTTTAATTTCTTAATCTATTTCCGTCATGGTATCTACAGTATATACGGAATAAATCACCACCATGTGCAGTGAGTTCTCCAAGTAACTGGTAGCATCTTCTAGGTGGTTATTTTTTAATAAAAGCTCATCATGTAGCCTTTAATTCCTTTCCTGCATCACAGCAATTTATTTAAATGTATATTTTTTTATTTATTTGTTATAACATAATTACACTGTGCTATTATGCATTAGTATATACTACATGGCAATGGTGCAATCTGACTGGTCAGCTATCGAGGGATTAAAAAACATTATCGCAAGTAGATAATGCTTGGATTAAAGTGATGGACACTTACAGTTTGTCATGGTGATGTCATCATGATCACAATTTAAAATGTAGTAATAAGCCATGTGTGTGTGTATATATATATATATATATATATATATATATATATATATTTGGTGTATAGTGTAGTATGTTCTAAACTCGGTGCCGTAGCGATTAGCACGTCCCCCTCCCAGCAAGAAGGTCCTGGATTCGGGTACCGAATGCATCAGTTTTCTCTCTCGGTTTTCTCCAAAGACATGCACTGCAGGCTAATTGGCTGTTTCAAATTGTTTAGGGTGTACCCTGCCTTCGCACAGTATCGTGAACTGTACACCTTATACCAGGGGCGGCACGGACCAACCAAAAATGAGTGAATTGAGTTGAATTGAGAAATGAGTTCGCTTTTTTGTATGTTTCCATGTAGTAAATATTGAAACTCTTTACACAACATATCATCATGAGAAAAACGAATGTTTGTGTTGTTTTGAGGATTTTTTTTTTCTCATATTTAATAGTAAATATTCAAATTCTTTACACAACTTTTAATAAAAAATTTTTTTTTTGCTAATGTTTCTGTGTAGTATATACTTAAACCCTACACGGTTTATTGATTTATTGCTAATGTTTCTGTTTAGTAGATTCTAAAACTCTTGATACTTTAAAAAAAATGTATCATGTTTCTGTGTAGTATGTACTAAAACTACACAACGTTTTATTTTTTATTATTATTTTTTGCTCATTTTTGTATGTAGTATATACTAAGACTTTTTTTTTTGGGGGGGTATTCCCCATTTTTCTCCTTAATTGTAGTCGTATCCAATTCCCACCCATCAACATTTTGCCTTCCCTATCACACGACCACCACCGACCAGGGAGGGGCGCAAGCAAGCTCACGCCCCCTCTGTGACATGCAATGCTACTGCCTGCCTCTTTTTGAACTGCTGCGCATGCATATTTAGGGGCGGCCTAACACACTCGGAGGGAAAGCGCTATCCGCTCCCTTGTACGCTTGAGCTCACAGACACCCATGATTGGCTGGTGATCGCTGTGAGTGACAGGGAAGTGAGCATATGCCATCCCTCCCTCTCGTGAGAGCTCGGCCAATTTGCTCCCATGGACTCCCGGTCACGGATGGCTGTGGCATTAACCAGGATTAGAACTTGCGATCTCTGGGTTGATAGTCGCACACCTTGTCAATGTTCCACTCGGGAGCCCTATACTAAGACTCTTTACACAACTTTTTATTAAAAAAGAATTTTCTGTTTGTGTGTAGTACATATTAAATCTCTTTTTATTTTTTTATTTACATTTTTTTGCTAATGTTTCTGTGTAGTATATACTAAAACTACACATTTTTTTATTTTTAGCTAATTTTTGTATGTAGTATATACTAAGACTCTTTACACAACTTTTTATTTTTAAAAAATTCTGTTTGTGTGTAGTATATACTAAATCTCTTTATGCAACTTTTTATTTTTTATTTAAATGTTTTTGTGTAGTATACTAACTACTATATACTTAGACAGTTATTCACCTCAGGCACAGTGGGTGTAAACCTGCTAGTGGCTTTAAACATTAAAATAAAAAAAAATCCAATCACTCTTTAACCTTTTTTAAGATGTGTATTAGCCGGCCCACACTTGTTTCCCAAGCTCTTACACACTGTAGCTTGGTTGAAACAGGTTTTTGTCCCGAAGTTTGAAACAGTGCAGATGTGTATCCAGCTTAATAAAGTATTGGTGAATCTTGGTGGGTCACATATATACCTGCGGAACATATAAAAAAATCCCAAACATGTAAAAACTATGTAATTAGCATCGTTCCCAGCACAACAACAAATATTTGTTTTGAGCGTGTGAACACTATTAATTCTCCATGTGACAGCTGTCCAGGCGGGAAGACACGTCCACGTATACAGACGCAGCAGCTTATAATTTATGCATCTCGTCAGGGTGGCTGATTGGGAACTTGGATACGCTTTGACCCGAAGCCAATCTTCCCAGCATCCGCAGGCTGTGTGTAGCCAGCGACGGGTGGCTGGACAATAGATCCAACAGATTGGGCTTTATGGGCCGCATGGGAAGGGGTGGAGTCGGACAGAGACAGTTGGCAAGCGGGGCTCTTTATAGGTCATTAGTCAGTGCTACGACTTGGCAATCTCAGAGGAACCCTCCAAAAACAAACACAGGAAGTGAAGCGAGGTGGTGAAGGCTGAGGTCAAGCTGCCTCTTGACCTGTGTGACCCTGAAGTGTTTAGTGAGTGTGTGAATAGAGACTAGCTCTCTATGGAACCAAACCCGGACAGTCTTTCAATGGGACGCCAGAGGAGCGAGCTGACAATTTAGTGTTTTGATTCTTTTGCCTTTTTTTTGTTTGTTTGTTTGTTTGTTTTTTTGGAATGTGATAGCATAAAAATGTACCATCTGGTTAAAGACAAATAGAGTAGGACTCAGAGAGGCTTGGATTAGGGTTTGTGTCAATATCAAGCTATAAATACTGATATGGAACCAGAAAAAAAAAAGTCTGCATCCTCTCGAGGCATTCTGAAAATAAGTAAAGTCACATCCATCCACGTCCTCCACCACCCTGAAGTGTCCGAGAGTGACAAGACAACAGGTTCAACAGGACATCAACATTTTATTCTGGATAATTAAATCCAAGATCAGAATTTCTGGCATCCAGAACATGGATGGACAAGGAATCTATATTTGGTTCTTAAACCCCGCTGGGAAGAAATCTCTTTTTGTGTGTTTTTGGTTTTTTTCTTTCTTTCTTTCTTTTTTAAGCTTTATTTCTTTTATATTTGTTTGTTAGTTTAGTTCATGCTTTAGAGATGGTTCCCACAATAATCTCATCATCTCATTGAAGATTCAGAGAATGTTCTGCTCATATTTGAATAATTTGAACGTCTCAGGAACTTCGCACTTTTACCTGGAAGGGTTTGAAGAAAGTTGTGTTTTAAAGTTCAGAAGAGCGTCTCAGAAACAATACTGAATTTTATTAACCAACAAAGTTTTGGGGAATGTTTAGGAATTCTTCCTATTTTTTCAGAACTTCAATTCTTTAGATAGAGAGATGGATGGATTGATGGATGGATATTTAAATGAAAACAATAAAAGGATGGATGGAAGGATAGATGGATAGATAAATGAATAAATGTATGGATGGATGGAAGGATAAATGGATAGATAAATGAATAAATGTATGGATGGATAGATAGGTTAATGAATAATTAAATAAAAAAGTAAATGAATGTATAAATTGACAGATAGATAAGTAAAAACGTTGATGGATGGACGGATGGATAGATAGATAAAGCAATCAATATATATATATATATATATATATATATATATATATATATATATATATATATATAGATAGATAGATAGATGAATAAATGAAAAAAAAAGTGGATGGATAGATAGAAGGATAGATAGATAAATGAATAAATGGATGGATGGATAGATAAGTTAATGAATAATTAAATAAGTAAGTAAATGAATGTATGAATTCACAGATAGATAAATGACAAAGTAGATGCATGGATGGATAGATAGATAGATAAAAGAATAAATGGATGGATGGATCAATAGATAGGTAAATAAATAACTGAAAAAGTAAATAGATAGATAGATAGATATTTGAATAACTAAATAAACAGATGAAGGTCCTGGGTTCGAGTCCCGGGCTCGGTGGAGACGTTTTCGTGTGGAGCTGCATGTTCTTGCCGTGCTTGTGTGGGTTTCCTCTGGGTGCTGTAGGTCTGAGTGTGAGTATGAATGATTGTGTGTGTGTGTGTGTGTGTGTGTGTTTGTGTGTGTGTGTGTGTGTGTGTGTGTGTGTGTGTGTGTGTGAGTGTGTGTGTGTATGTGTGTGTTGGTCCTGTAATAGTCTGGTGAGCTGATAGTCAGTGTTGGCTCAGATAGGCTCCAGTCTGCCCAGTGAATGAGTGGTAACTGGTTTAAGTGGTGTTGCATGGAAACTATTGGGCTCGTTATGGAGCTTCACTAAAATGTTTATGGCCTTTTAACGTCACCCCCCAATGATTACATAACATGATTGGATAGAATTGGTTGTTTTGTGGCTTCGGAACCAGAGGGTGAAATTGAAAGCTCCAGTTGGACCCTGCCGTGGCCCCTGGCTGATTTAGGATCAGTCCCGATACCTTCACGACGTCTGATCATTATTCCGTTCTTGGTCAGTCCGAAGGTTCAGTGCAGGTCAGTGACGCCTCGGCTGAGCCTGTAGCATGAGGAGAGTGCGGAGATTGAAAAACTGGGGAAGAATTCATGATATGGCATGATAACGTGGCTCAGAGGTTGTTGGGAGCAGATGGAAGGCTAGAAAATAGAGGGAGCTCTAACACTAGCCACCGGCTCCCGTCCTCTGTGTCATTCAAGAGAAAAATCTCTTCTGGAGCGGAACGCCCAACGCAGAGGCTATCGGCTTATAAGAGGAATAACTCGTGGATAAAATCGATAAGATGGAATTTTTTCCTTTATACTCTGTTCTTTGCAGAAGCAAATCTACCAAACCAGTTTTTTTCCAGTTTAACAGTCAGAGTTTTTAAATCTCACGTCAAACAGGTTTACAACAACCTCTTTATAAATTATTTATACCCGGGTCTCGAGATGTCATCCTCCGATTCATTCTCCGTCTCTCACGAGCATCAAACATGTTTTAAAAAATGACATCAGATATTTAAAATGAACAGTAACTTCAAAAAGGTCCTGGGTTCGAGTCCCGGCCTCAGCGAGGGTGCTTCTGTATGGAGTTTCCATGCACTCCCCGTGCTTGTGTGGGTTTTCTCCGGTTCTCCGGTTTCCTCCAACGGTCCAAAAACATGCACGTCAGGCTAATTGGTGGTTCCAGCCTCCACGCCACACTAGTAGCATTAAGCACTTTGGCAAATGAGTGAATAAAAGAGTAGGTTTATTTTATTGTTTTTTTTATCTGGTTGTTTTTTATGTATTTATTTACACACTTATTTATTTGCTCGTTTGTTTAATTGTTGTCTGTTTTCTTTTTATTTGTTAGTTTGGTTATTTATTCATTTATTTGTCTCTGTATTTAATTTATTTATTAGTTTGTTATTTGCTTGGTAATTTATTGGTCTTTTTGTTTACTTGCTTGTTTATTTATTGTTTGAAATTTTCTTGGTTACTTATTGGTTGGTTTGTTTATTTGCTTGTTTGTTTATTTATTTGTTAGTTTTGCTATAATGTTATTTGATATATTTGTTTGTTTGCCTGGTTATTTATTTGTTTGTCTGTTTGTTTTCTATTTATTTGTTTGTTTGTTTTTTTGCCTGGTTATTTATTTATTTATCAGTCTGTTTATTTATGCAATTTATTTGGGGGTTTTGTTTGTTTTTTGTTTTCTTTATGAGCATTTGAATATATTTAGATCCTTTTTGCTTTATTGGTGTTGTTGTTGTGCAGTATTTTAATGTTGTGTTTGTTTTCTGTATTGCTGGGATCTGCTTTACGGTCAGAAGCAGGACGGATTGGCTGAGAACAAAATAAGTTCTGCTTTCCTATGAGAGTGCTGTAAGAATTACGCGATTTAATCGGTCGATAGAAAATACCTTCTTTTTGCTGTTACTCGGTGCCGTAAATATGTTTGTACACAGAATGTGACTTAACCTCCTTTTTGCTCCGAGTTCTTGTCTCACCTGTGTCTCCTCACCTGACTGTCTGTTTATGCCTCTTCTAAACCGAACAGCTTTATTGTAAAGGACATGGGAGGGCACTTTTGTGGGCCGAGATGGTTTAAAAGCGTAATAAATCCGTCAGAATGAAGCAACATGACTCCTGAAAAAACAGTGAAATGATTCCTGATTGAAATTTTTTGTTTTTTTAATGTATAAATGTAACAAAAATAATAAATAGAAAGCTGGTGCTATCTTGTGCGCTCTGATAGAAAGGTGTGTTAGTTTTTCCGCTGCGGTCCTGTAACTGTCTGAAGGCTTGCTGAAGTTTTATTTATTATCTTTTTAGTTCGAGTTTGTTTCTCTTGTTTCAGTTTTTCAAGCCTCATGTAGCAATTAGCAGGAATATAAATATATCCTTTGATATATGTTTGCTAATTGGATGAAAAGCATAATGAAAGTGTTTTTTGCTTCTGAATCACTGCTAACGACGTGCTCTGAACAAGTGGCTCAGAAATAAATAAATAAATATAATTAAACATATATTTATATATAATTGAGGATAACGGTCTAGTTGGACTAGCGCTAAACATGTAGCCTAATTGACAGATGTCGGAATCTTATCTCAATCTTAACCTTTGTGTGTGGAGTTTGTAAGTTCTCGCCGTGTATGCATGGGTTTCCTCCTGGTACTCCCGTTTCCTCCCACAGTCTAAAGACATTCACTCAAGGCTAACCTACGTGTGAGGGTGAATGGTTGTGTGTGTTTGTGTGTGTGGGTGTGTGTTGGCTCCATGATGGTCTAGCAAGATGTTGCAGGGTGTAACCTGCCTTCGCGCAGTTCCTGTTTTGGAAAGTAAGTGGGCTAGCATGAAAAAAAAGCTAGCATGTTAGCATATAGCTGGTATACAGTTGATTCATTCATTCATTTTCTAAGCCACTTAAACCTAATTAGGGTCGCACTAAATAACCAGGTTTGGTGTGTTTCATTTTTGTTGCGTTGCTACAAGGCTATTTAACTGGAAGCTTGTTCTCAAGCAGTGTTATTCTTGGAGCTTTAGTGAAAGTAAAGTTCAGACCCCGAACACGTTTTGGGAGCTTTCATGTCCATTAGTTGTTGGTTGTTGGGGTTTTTTTTCGAGCGCAATATTGCACTGATGTCTTATTTCCTTTGTCCAGTTGGTGTTTTTTGATTTCCTCAAGTCCCGTCGTCACTTCTTTATGCCCAGAGTGTGAAATTTTACACGAGTCCTGATGAGGTTCTGACTGTCAGATCTCATTTCGTTCGGTTTTATTATTAAAGCAGAGAACAATAAAGTCGGTCTGGAGATCTCCGGACTCCGCACTCGTTCATGCCCCCAGACATAAACACACTTTCATTTCGGCCACTCGTTCCACCACAATATAGTGGGATATAGGAAACTCTCTGAGACCGGAGCGTTGTGTAATTCAAGCAGGACGGTCCTTAGATTGAGTTTGCTTTTGGCTTTTTTCCCCCCTTTTTTCTATACTCTTCCCTTCAGCTTGGTCCTTCTTTCCTTCTGCTCACACAAGACCTTCTTATTGATCAGTCGTGACTTTTCAGTGCACATACATTAGCCGCGAGAGGAGCGTGCTCGAGGCGAGGATCGACCGGGGCTAAATAATGAAACGGGGTCTTAGTGTTGGATGTTCAGCATAGCGATATTGGACCCGGTCGATCCCTTGATGCCTTTCTGTCAAACGTATATCTCATAATCAGTCCTGTTCGATAGAATTGATTGACAGCCAGGGTTGGCAGAGACTTCAGAACGATGCGTGCTTCATTATCTGGGATTTTCGGAAGATTAAATCCGGGGGAATATTTCATATTATGATTAAAATATCTGAGTTGACATGGATGGGATTTCAGTGACTTTAGTAATATTAGCAATAATAACATGAATAACATGGACCACTGTTCTGAACTCATTCATAAGTCCATCCATCTACTGTTCCTGACTCCTCTCTCTCTCTCTCTCACTCTCTCTCTCTTACTCACTCACTCTCACCCTCTCACTCTTTCTGTCTCTCTCTCACTCTCTCTTTCTCTCTCTTTCTCTCTTTCTCTTTTTCTCTCACTCTCTCTCTCTCTCACTCACTCACTCTCTCTCTTTCTCTCTCTCACTCTCTCTTTCTCTCTCTTTCTCTCTTTCTCTTTTTCTCTCACTCTCTCTCTCTCTCTCACTCACTCACTCTCTCTCTCTTTCTCTCTCTCACTGTCTCTTCCTCTCTCTCTCTCTCTCTCTTCCTCTCTCTCTCACTCTCTTTCTCACTCTCTCTCTCACTCACTCACTTACTCTCTCTTTCTCTATCTCTCGCTCTCTTTTTCTCTCACTCACACTCTCTCTCTCTCTCTCGCTCTTTCTCTTTCTCTCTCTTACTCCTTTACTCACTCATCCATCCATCCATCACATGATACTTTGTCTGTGTAGCCAATAAACCCAGAGAGAGGGATTGAGAGAGAAGGCTGCGGTGGGAAAAATAATTAAAGGACCTAATGATGGTCATAAACACTGTAGTGTCTAATCATTCCACAAGGAGGTGTAAGGTGTGTGTGTGTGTGTGTGTGTGTGTGTGTGTGTGTGTGTGTGTGTGTGTGTGTGTGTGTGTGTGTGTGGAAAGAGGTCTGGCGAGGATATTTCAGGGGGAAGTTCTCCTCCTGTTGAGGACCATCATGGATCTGGGTCACTGGGTGAACGATGGGAAAACATTCACCTACTGGCTTGTCTTGGTAGGCAGGAGGAAACTGGATAGCTATGAGGAAACCCAGATGAGTGCAGATCAGAACTGAACTGATCGTATGGAACTGTGTGACCGGAAGAGTCACTCCATGTACATAAATTTGAACCATTACTTGGTACTGAACGCACCAAACCACCGCAGCACTTTACCGAACTAAAGAACCTACACGAACCTCCCTAGGTCCCACACAAATCATGCATTGCACAGGGGTGCTGGAACATTCAACAATTCCCATCCGAGATCAGCCCCACCCCTCTTCCATATATGGTAAAGGACTCTGATGCATCTTTGATTTGGCCTTGTATGGAAACACTCGTTTAGGTAGTTAAAATATTGTCAATGTGGACGTGTTAAATGTTGGCGCAGCAAGAAGGTCCTGGGTTCAATTCCTTTTCCCTTTCAAAACTCCTGTGTGGAGTTTGCATGTTCCAGTTACTCAGGTTTCCTCCCACAGTCCAAAAACATGCAAATTAGGCAAATTGGTTGTTTCAAATTGCCCCTAGGTGTAAAAGTCAGTGTGAATGGTTGTGTGTGTTGCCCTGCTGTGGAGCTCCAGAACTTGAGTCCTGTGGAAGGATTCGTGTGCTGATGTGAAGGAAAGGTCAGAAATCTCGAAAACGACACAGCAGGATTACTGGGACCTTCGATCCCTGACGCTTTCAGGAATGTGAGTTTTGACTTGAGGAAAGAAAAGAAAAGCCACCTGAGTGTGAACCGCCCCACTTGCCCCTCATTGCTGGAATGTTCGTTCATTTTAATTACTTAACACACATTCGTGACCCAGGCGTGTTAACTGGATCACAGCGCGAGCCACCAGATGATGGTGTGTGTTAATTAAATGAACATCATCAAGTAATGACATGTAATTATGATGACTCAACACGCTGTTGAGCACTCAAAACTCTGATCTCTACTCTGAGCATGCACAAATAAAGTCTTCAGAGAGAGAGAGAGAGAGAGAGAGAGAGAGAGAGCCCAAAAGAGACAGAGAGGAAAATAGAGAGACAGACAGATATATGGGAAAGAGACAGAGCAGGAAAGAAAGACAGACACACAAAGAAAGACAGAGAGAGAAAAAGAAAGAGAGACCAACAGATAGACAGAGGCAGACAGACATTTGAGAGAAAGAGAGTGAGAGAGAGAGAGAGCATGACAGAGAGAGAGCTGGACATTAAGAGAGAAAGCAGCAGAGATAGATAGACATTGTGCGTGTGAGAGAGATATGGACATTGTGAGAGATGGAGAGACAGAGATATAGAAGTGTGCGTGTGAGAAAGAGAGAGAGAGAGAGAGAGAGATGGACAGAGAGAAAGAGAGAGCGAGATGGACACTGAGAGAGTACATTGTGTGTGTGTCTGAGACAGAGAGAGAGATTGAGAGATGGCCTGTGTGTGTATATGTGTGTGTGTGTGTGAGAGAGATGGACATAGAGAGAGAGATGGCTAGAGAGAGTGAGAGAGATGGACATAGAGAAAGAGTGAGAGTGAGACAGAGAGAGAGATGGCTAGAGAAAGTAAGAGAGATGGACATAGAGAGAGAGAGAGAGAGAGAGGCAGACAGAAAGCGGGAGAGATGGACATACAGAGAGGGAGAGAGAGAGACATTGAGAGAGAGGAGAAGTGATGAGTGTTATTGATTTTAATCTGTGCAAACACATTACAAGCTGATGACTAAAGAGCAGCCAGGATTGATATTTCTTTTCTTTTTTTCTTTTTTCTTTCATCAGTTGCTTCAGAATTGCTTTATTTCTTTAATATCTCTGTTCATTGTTCTGAAATCTCTTCTTTCTTCTCTTCATCGTTTCTTGATGTCTTTCATTAATCACATCACTCTCCTCTACATCCTCCCCCTTGTTTCTTTCCTTATTTCTTTCTTTCTTTTTTCCTTTCATCCCAGTGAGGTGTAAATATCGTGTTCTTGCGGATCCTGCGGCTCTGTTTTGTACCCCTGCAGGTCGTTATTCTCTCCGTTCCTGATGCTCTCTCGTTAGGGCGTGTGGCCGGTTTGACTGTGTGACACTCTGTGCCAGCGATCGCTCTAGAAAGAGTTCATTATGGTTCTCCCGAGGGCCTGCTGTCATTCAGGGTGTCAGGTGGAAAGGACTGCATTAATCAGGCACAGACCCGAAACCCCGGCTCATCGGGGTTCAAATATGTGTGAATGCTCGGCTCGGCTCGCTGTGGGTTGGATAGCTCTCTGGACCCGAGGTGGCGCTGTGACTGAAGAAGTCGAATCATCTCACTGATGATCTTCATCTGATACGCCTGCTTCCTCTCTTACCCCTTTTCAGCCAACAGGGGGCTCTGTTCTAGTCAAGGTTTGAACTATTGAAAGAGTTTGGACCAGAAAAACATTCGCTTCTCCGCTCAGTGGGTGCGTCAGCTGCGGGTAGAGGGTAAAGCTTTGGTCTCATGTAGGCAGAATTTCTACAAGCTAGACGATGGTGGATTATTTTTGCACGTCGCCGGTCAACCAGCATTATCTGGTACGGGTTCCACGCTCTGGTGGCACGGTGGCGTCATGGTTAGCACGTCCGCCTCACAGCAGGAGAGTCCCGGGCTCGGCGAGGAAGTTTCTGTGTGGAGTTTGCATGTTCTCTTCGTGCTTGCATGGGTTTTCTCCGGGTACTCCGGTTTCCTCTGACAGTCCAATCACATGCGCACTGGTTGGCTAATTGGCTGTTCCAAACCGCCCCTATGAGTGTGAATGTTTGTGCCTGTGTGGACTGGTGAGATATTATAGATATAAATATATACATCCATCTGTTTTTCTTACTCTTTCTCTGTCTGCTCTCTTATTCTATCTGTCTTTCTCTCTCTCTTTCTCTCTCCATCTATCCATCTGTGCTTCTATATTTAGTTCTCTCTCTATCCATCTGTATTTCTCACTTTCTCTGCTGCTTTCTTATTCTATTTTTCTTTTTCTCTCAGTCTAGCTATCCATCCGTGCTTCTCTATTTCTCTCTCTCTTTTTCCCTTTCTATCCATCTCTGTTTCTCACTCCTTCTCTGATGCTCTTTTATTCTCTTTCTCTCTATCCATCTGTGCTTCTCTATTTCTCTTTCTTTTTCCCTTTCTATCTATCCATCTGTGTTACTCACTCTTTCTCTGATGCTCTTTTATTTTTTCTTTCCCTCTATCCATCTCTGCTTCTCTATTTCTTTCTCTCTCTATCCATCTGTATTTCTCACTTTATCTGCTGCTCTCTTATTCTATCTTTCTCTCTTTCTATCTATCTATCCATCTATTTATCCATCTGTGATTCTCTATTTCTCTCTCTTTTTCTCCTTCTACCTATCCATCTGTGGTTCTCACTCTTTCTCTGATGCTCTTTTATTCTCTTTTCTCTCTCTATCCATCTATGCTTCTTTATTTCTCTCTCTATCCATCTGTATTTCTCACTTTTTCTGCTGCTCTCTTATTCTATTTTTCTTTCTCTCTCTCTCTCTTCATCTAGCAATCCATCTGGCTTCTCTATTTCTCTTTCTCTTTTTCCCTTTCTATCTATCCATCTGTGTTTCTCACTCTTTCTCTGATGCTCTTTTATTCTCTATCTATCTGTCGGATAGATAAATCGTCTCTCTCTCTCTCTCCTGTGTTGTCACTATGGTAATTAATATGCATTAGCTGACGGTGTAATTTAATGCGGTTTGTTTTCAGTGGACAAATATAAATCACGTCATAGGGAGGACGGACAGATGGATGGAGGGATGTGAAGGGGGATGGTGGACGACGTACGTTGGGAAGCTAGCTGTCGAGTCCATCTCTTTGATAAGGACACACGCTAATTTTGTGTGCTAGTAGAGGATTGAGATAGATTATTGGTGCTGTGCATTCTTCAGCTCCAGCACTGACAGCGTAGCGACGTTTCATTAGCGCTTATCGTTTTGCAGCCTGGGACTTGAAAAGCTTCAGGCGCTTTACGTGGCCTTGCAATTTACTGATACCGTCACTAGCATCTCTCTCTCTCTCTCTTTTTAGGTGGCTCTGTAGTATGGAAAATCTTCATTTGGGAGAATTCATCTGCTTTTTGAATGTGTTTCTTTCAATAGAAACAACCCTGAGCAGCAAGCTAATGAAGCTTTGCTGTAATCGTACCTTGACGAAGTGCTTCCTTCTTACTCGCTGCTAAGTCTTTAGCTAATGTAGATTTATCATGTAACCCACCACTTAGACATTTTCTCCCTATTTTCCTCTTTCAATATTAGCACAGATGTGCTACTCTGACCCCAAATAGTAAGGCTTAAAATGAGGGAAAAAATTCATTTTAATGCCTTTTTATCAGTGGGACCTCCATGAATACTGCCCAGGCTGGAAAAAACCATGAAATCAGAGTTCCCAAGCCAACACCGACACACACACTCACACACACACACACACACACACACACTCCTGTAAAATAGAAAAATCTATAACTAGCATGTAAATAAATATAATGAATATGCCTTGACTATTACTAGGTCATGTAATCTCATCTTTTTTTTAGCTGTAAGTGCATTGTTAATACAGCAGGGGTAATACACGTAGACTTACCATCGGTGGAAGTTACATAGTTCAAATACCACAAAAACAAAATCCAAAAGAAAGGAGAGTAAATGGAAGAAGTTGTTTTATATTAAGGCCTGAGTACAGCCTTCACAAATGTTCATTACTTGTTACTAGAAGAAGAGTTTTTTGTTATTATCTCATCTTCATCTTCATCTTCTTCCGCTTGTTCCGGGGTCGGGTCGTGGGGGCAGCAGCCTAAGCAGTGACTCCCAGA
>JAOUQZ010000029.1:2600278-2617706 GCA_028564935.1 Neosilurus hyrtlii | reverse complement strand
TGTGTGTGTGTGTGTGTGTGTGTGTGTGTGTGTGTGTGTGTGTGTGTGTGTGTGTGTGTGTGTGTGTGTGTGGTTGGCTGTCTGCACACCCATAGGACACCTGAAAGAGAATGTGTAAATCACCCGTCTGAGTGTGTGTGTGGGTGCAGGTTAATAGAACGAGGGGGTCCAGAGTGATGAAGTTGTTGAGATAAGCTGGTGGCTGAAGTGGAAGTCGCAAGTGGTGGTGTTGTTTGTTGTGTGTGTGTGTGTGGGTGTGTGGGTGTGTGTATGCGTGTGTGCTGAGCAAAAGAATCGATAGGAGAGTAGAGCGGAGCGGTAACCATGGTGACACAGCCCATAATGAAGAGATAAAAGAGATGTGATGATATCAAAGGGCAGATAGAGGGAAGAGTTTGACGACTGCAGAATTCACACACACACACACACATACACACACACACTCTCATGGATACACGAGATTTCCTTCAGAGCTCAGTGTACCCAGCATGAAGGAACAGACATGAGAACTCCTACTCGCAAGTGCCGACTTGAACAAACGATGAATTCATGTCCAATGATTTAACGTGCATCACGGTGGCATAGCGGCGGTACAGTGGCATAGTGGCGTAGCACTTCCACCTCATAGTAAGAAGGTGCTGGGTTCGAGTCCCGGGATAAGCGAGGGCATTTGTGTGTGAAGTTTGCACCCTGTCCCTGTACTTGCATGGATTTCTTCCGTGTACTCCGTTTACTCCGGTTTAATTTCGATCCATATGTATCACAGCTGACCTTCAGGTGAACTTTGAACCTGATGGAGTTGTGAGACATCTACATCAAAGTAGAGTGAAGTGAGCTGGGATTCATTCACACACATACACACAAAGGAAGGTACTATCTTGCCTTTAATCTCTCAGCGCCTATTCAGGACTGTATTCCCGAGGTCGTGCTCTTCCCATGGCAAAAATCGTCTGATTAGATTTCTGCAAGGATGAAAAAAATTCTGTCCCTTTTAGTTGCTGAGAACGGAGACGTTGATGTTTTTATAGGTGAGGCAAATCCAGATACGTTTCGTTTTACTCCGACTTTCTGGCCTTGCCTTTTTGTCAGAGTTCAGAGTTTTGAGTTGTTAAAATGTCATCCCGAAAAAGAGAGATCAGTCCCATGGGAAAGCACACTGGCAGAACTATAAAAACCATTCACGAAAGAAAACTGCTGCTTGATGCCTCAGAAAAGCTGGAGATTTTTTTCTTCCCCCAAAGGTTGAAATTTCTGAAACTCGTCTACTTTTGTGCGTTTCTTGTGCCACAGATCACAGGTGTGTTTCTGTAATGTGAGTAAAGTGTTGAAAATGTTAGCAGTAAATGATGAAGTACTTCAGACAGCAGGCTTAGACGGAGGGATGGGTATTGAGGGTTGAGCATTTAGCATTTGAGGTCGAAGCTTTCTGGTTAGCGTTCTCTGCACTCTTTTGGAGGACACCAAGTTCTTTCTTAAATAAGAGAGTGAGTATGTGAATGACTGCATTATGTCCAGCCAACATTTTCCCAGTTATATTCACAACAATTTTGAATCCAACAATGGCCTACCCAATGGCCTACCCTTTATGCATGACAGTGATGGTTCTTTTACATGCCTTTCACCACAGACAGTGAGAGACATGGCTGGCCTTTGATTACCCAGTTAGCTGCACTGGGGGGACTGCAGTGACAACTCGGTGATAGTGGGAGCTTGAACCTTTGACCTTCAGATCAGTAAGCCAGCACTAGGCCACCACTGCTTATTGAATAAAAGAAGGATAAATGTGAACAGCAAGCTGAAAGGAATGATGTTTTTATTGTTCCATTCCTAGTTCCAATATTCGGGTTGGTTGCTTGGGTCAAGAACAGAAGTCGAAATTGTCGACACTATAAGCACAAACAGAGGGCGCCTACTCAATTTTCTGCTGCCTTTCCAATGTTTTTTGGAACCTCTATTTACCGGTAATTCTTCTGCCGATCGGTATGTTCACAGCAATAACTCAGGCTCTTGAGGCACCTGTGACAGAACGGTGGGTTATCCAGAATTCCCAGGATGATCCAAAATAGGGACTTTTCAGAACAATGGTGTTTGCTGATTTTGCCACTTTGCTCAAATTAATTATCATAGTATGCTGCTGATTGGTCAAATTGATGATTGTCAGATGTTGCTCTTTGGTCAAATGTTGGCTTACAGAATGTTGCTGGTTGGTCATGTGAAAAATAATTGAATGTTGTTTATTAATGAAATTCATACTTATTCTAAGGTCTAATATATCTGGTTGACTATCTGTCAGATAGTCAGCAATATATAGATAGTTGGTTACAGCTGGTTACCGATTAGTAGATTATTGCGTGTGATCGTCCAACATTTGGAAACAGGTATCAAAAATCAGGACGATTGTCCACAACGGGTGGATTCCTCGCTGACAGTCACTGACAGCAGTATGGTCAACGGTATCGGTCGCAGACCCCTCTTGCTCGGCCGCGACCTAAAAATTCATCATTATCGACAGTTATCGCCCAAATGAGATCAAGCCTTAAAACACTTAAATAAAATAATGCTCAGATGAAAATCTATTTTGGTCAACAACTAAGTCCCCAACTATGTGTGACTATCTGTGATTGACCACAGACTGTCACTGAACATAGACGGTCAGCAATGTCATTGCGGATAGTTGGTAACAGTTACCAATTTGTAGATTATCACGTGTAATCGTCCAACATTTGGAAACAGGTTTTAATGAAACAGGACGATTGTCGACAACGAGTGGATTCCTCGCTGACAGTCACTGATATGGCCAACGATATCGGTTGCAGATTCCTCATGCTCGCTCCCAACCTAAAAGTTTATTGAATCTTTGCCATTATTGGCATTATCTCCCAAATGAGATCAGGGCAACAATAAACTTGCTTGCTTCTAGCATGATGCCCACCTGTATAAACATGTTCTTTATGTAAGGCAAAGTAAAAATAACATGTAATTTTAACAGACACCCTTATCCAGAGCTACCTAAATTCATTTATACAACTGAACAGTTAAGGGTTAATGACCTCGCTCAAGAGAACAGAAGTGGCAGCTTGGTGGTAATGGATGGTGAAAAGAGGGAGCGTGGAGCACTTGGTAAGAACAGAGCTGAAACTCTGTAGACTTTAGTTGAATGACTCGGGCACGTTGGATGGAATTGAACTCCAAGGTAGTTTGTATGGTCCAGTCCAGCCTTGCGGCCACTCCTCTCATGGCATGCCAGATAAAATCATTTGCTTACAGCAACTGCTGTTTTTTTAAACAAGCTAGTGTGTGCATTGCCTGTCCTCTGGTTCACTCAGTGGAAGAAGAAATAAAGGAAAAGGAAAATAGAAGAAACACTAATGTTCTCAAAGATTTCATCAAAACGACTTGCTTGAATCTGTTGGGATTCTTTTCAACCCAGTGCAATAATTGCCTTATATAATATCAGTCTTGTAAATGTACTGTAATGACCTGAGCTTCGCTCCGCTTGGATGTTGTAATGGTTTAAGGGTGCAAACAATCTTCCGCTGTTTTATAACACATATCTCTATAGTAGATAAATTACCACATTCCCCTTCAGTTCTACGTGTTGTCCTTGTACCTCTGATGTGCAGAATAAAATGTGTGTAGTCAGGTGTACTTGATCTTAGTCATGTTCTTTGCTAAGCAGCATTTGATCACCGTCTTTGCCCTGAGCTACACCTTTTAGCATCAGTTTATCTAAGAGAACTAAACGGATGCTCTTTTTCAATGCCGGTTGCAAATCAGTTTCAAGAACTGAATACCAATTATGGAAAAAGTCTGTTCATGTATCAAGGCTTCGTTGGGATGTAAATGAAGGCAGCTAATTGTTCTTGATGAATGTGTAATGAATGCATGAGTAGTTTTCAGTCGATGTTTTGTGCAGTAAATTCCAGGACTGCCCAAACGCTCCTGTTGGGGTAAAATCTTGAGCCTTCGCCTGGGCCCTGTGATCCTTCAGGCACCATCCTGTCTTGAGTTCTACTTACCTGTACATGTCCAATCTCTGACAAAGCCTTAGACAGGGATCACAGGACAGGCATCTATAGTATCCTACCCTGACACAGCTAAAGGTTAACATCCTTGCTCAAGCATACAGCAAGGGGTAGTGCTGTGGTGGCGAATCTTTCCAGCCAGCACCCCAGTCTCAGAGGTAATATATGTCTAGCATGAAGCTCTGGACTAACCCCTGGTCTTTTCTCCACAGGTTCTCAGACTCCACGTACTTTCGTAGAGCTACGTTTCGTGCTAGAGCCTCAGGATGTGGTAACAATACGTGGTGGGGTGCTACAACTGGACTGTCAGGCGCGATCTGACCGAGGCCTACCCTCCGTCTCATGGAAGAAAGACGGTGTGCTGCTGAGCTCAGTGGTGGACGACCGGAGGCAACAGCTGGCCAATGGCTCGCTTCTGGTGCAGAATGTCGTGCATTCACGTCATCACCGACCTGATGAAGGAGCCTACCAATGTTTGGCCACTTTGGAGGGTGTGGGGGCTATTGTCAGCCGTACAGCCAAGGTGACTGTAGCTGGTGAGTAAAACGAACTGCGTCTTGACCATAGGCTAGTAGTACATTTTAAGATTTTGATAATTTTCCTGAAAGGTTCAGCTGTACATTTTAAAAAATGTTTGCTCCTGATGAACAAATCTACTGAGAACTGTACTGCAAGGGGATCTCTTTAAACTTGTGTGTTCAAATATAGCTTTTAAACTACAGGAAACCTGCTTTGAAATGCACAGGGGATAGAAGAGAAATATAACCACACACAAAATAAAAGAACTTTTGAAGATGTTGGGAGACTAAAGATAAAGTAGTTTATTTAACCATTTAATGATGAGCAGTGAACCAGCAAAGTATTACATAATTCCCTTTAGTACCTCCAGGAAAGGGCTAACTAGCATAATGGAGTTCAGCTTGGTAGGCCAGGCAAGGCTAAATTAAATACTTTATTTTACACTGTCTCTTTCTAAGGCATTGTTTTATTTTTTTCACTTATATATATCTCAGGAGTTCTTAGTTCCAGACCCTAGAATCCCACGCACTACAAATTTTCATATTTTTCTCCACTCCACATAACACTGCCCGTAACAGGCTTCATAATTTCAAAGTGTACTTGGATTTTATAACCACTGAAATGTTAGTAAAAGCAGACCCGGGACCTTTTACATATTTTGCTTAGGAATTATGCATTTTACTGTCGGACTACTGCTGATTATCGCTCAAGAGTCACTGCGTAAAATATTCGAATGGAGCAGTCGTCGTTTATTTTCTGCAGCAATAAAGACCACAGATGAGCCGGTTGACATAAGCGCCTCGAATGATTGACATTTGCGTAGGTGTTTTTAAGCTCATACTGAAATAATAACCCCAAAAGCCTTTCTGCCGTCTTTATCACCATTATTAATCTCTCAACATGGTTTTCTTGCTGAATCATTTGCTGGGATTTGATTAAAAAGTTTGTTAGAGTGTTGAATTATCTGTTGGATATATTAATTGTGACCTGCCGGGGGACTGCAGATGTAAATTAGCCTGAGGCTAACCCTGTTACAGTGCATTAAATGCCAACATTTATGTTTAAGTTTGTACATGGCCCTGAATAAATAAATAAACTAAACTAGTGTGTAATGTAGGATCAGCCCAAGGTGGAAAACCAGAGTAAAGTGAGACAAGGAAGCAGCAGGAAGGCATGCGCCCCTGGGTTTGCATACATTCTCCGCAACTGCACCACCCAGGACCGGACAGAGCCCCTCCCAGCCAAACTGAAAAGGAGGGGCATGACATCATTTTCTGTAATGGCTGCTGATGATTGCTAATAACAACAACAGCAATAATAATAATAATAACGTGATGATAATGGAGGGAACATCTGTTAGGGTGAAATCATCGAATGTTTGACTAAGTTAGCAATTATCCAGTTAGCTATTTAGGAAGGCAAGGTTGCGTAGTGGTCCTGTCCCAGCAAGAAGGTCCTGGGTTTGATTCCTAGGTTCAGGCATTTTCGTGTGAAGTATGCATGTTCTCCACCGTATATGTTTTGGCCCTGCAATGTAGACATTTGAAAAGTTGAGATGCTCACTTTCATAATAATTCGTACACACTGCATTGTTACCCGAAAACAGAAGGAAATTCAAATTATCTGGTGTCTTTTCCCCGTAAGCGTTTGGTGATTACCAAACCACCTTTGTTTCTTAAACTTTCAGCACTGCAGCCTCACCGTGAGCTTCTTCAACTGTCCAACAGTGACCCATGTTAGTCACATGCTGGAAAGGTTGTGTGCTCGTCACCTCCCCATGCTGAGTCCAGACCTTCTGTCTCTCTGAAGACAAAGCTACATCTGGACTTTGAGCACCTCCACAGTGGGACCGGTTCTTCTTGCTGTGAGCTGGAATGAGACAAAAGAGGTCTCTGCTCAGTCTGCAGATGCTGCCTTGGCTCTAAAAAAGCACTTTAGACTTGGGTGTGAAATTGAATATGTTTTGGGCCAGATGTCTAGTACTGACATTATTCGTGTTGGAAAGAGAATGAGTTAAAAAAGGATACGAGTCCATCTGGTGGGATTAAGTCAATGAGACACTGTTAATCTGTCAGTGTTGGAAGAATACGAGAAAAAGTTATGATTTGATAGGTTGGTAATAATTGAGCATTAAAGTAGAAATAATATTCATTGGTGCCTTTAAAAATTTGCCAAATGGCAGTGCAGTGGATGCTACGTTTCTGAATGGTTGATTAAATTGAGGCTTCAGCACTAGCATGTGTGTCTGTGATGTCATGCATACAGTACAAAGGGATGTATAGCACCTTTCCTCCAATTGTATTAAGCCACCCTTGAATATGCATACACAAAGATTGATGCAGCATCACGTGTCACGGAGGGAGCACATGCTCGCTTATACCTCTCCCTGGCACAAATAATAACAACTATTCTTACTCATATTCATGGGCAAGTTAGGGTCGACCGGTGACCTAATCACAGTTCAGCATTCAAACTCTGTTTAGAAAGGTCCCAGTCAGCTGCCAAGTTTGACCCCTAAGGCCTCTTTCTGTGGGGTGACAGTGCTAACTACTACACCACTATGCTGTGGACATGCTGATTTCAATTTCAGCTGCTCATACTTTGGAACGCTTGGGTCTTTTCCCAAGACAAAACTTCAGAAGACTGAATGTAGTAGTTACACCTTGCTGTTCCATAACAAAAAATAAAGATAAGCAATGTAGGCTCCTTGAAAAGTAGCAGTTTTCCAGACATCCATGTCAAATGTTTGTGCCATTGATTCTGATTGTCAACAAGCCCACCCGAATGTTGTCTTATCAAGCCAGTCTGAATCAGCAGTCGATTTCTTAGTAGACTATCATGCCAAAGCCGAGCAAGCCGAGGCCATTACCGCATATACTGTCACCTCCGGGGCCTGACTGCACCCCCTCGGGGCTACTAGTTTGAGATTAGAAACATGGAGAGTTAGGCCTGATGATTGCCCATAGGCCAGACGAGGCCAACCGGGACACAAAGCGGTGTCAGGTTGGAAGGCGGGGTGTATATGTTTTTGTCCATTAAACACTCTGATGTAGACGTTTAGCTCTATAATTTGTGTACAAATTTGTATTTATTAAAAAAAAAAAGTTCTGACTCCATGCTAAGCACTAGCAAGTTACAACAGTGAAGTTAGCTGACCCAAACATGCTGTTAAGCTAACTGAGATTTATTATTAGTTTAAATAAAAACACATGTAGTGGTATATCATTGTTTTAGTTGTGTTTATTTAGTTACCTGCTAGCTGTAAAATTAACAATTTTAATTTAGAAATTAAGAAAAAAATTTAATTTCTCTTAAACCTCTATTTTGGTCTCTATTGTACTTCTCCTTGTTAGTTCTTCTTACATTGGGTGGGAGGCATTGACAGCAAGGCAGCCGGTTATGGGCTGGGAAACGTCTGGTCTGTATGTCCGATAAAATAAAAATACAAATGGGTACAAGCCTCGGGTAGTCTTGAGATAGCCCTGGCACTCTCAGTGTTTCTGATTAGAAACCAGCATCACAGGAATGCATTAGAGCAGGGGTGTCAAACTCATTTTCATTGACGGGACACATCACTAAACTTAAAGGTGATAGAGGGCCGAATAATAATAACATCTATTCTAAAAGGGCAACCATGAAATCTGCATGGCAAAATTATTGTTTTAGGCATTGTCCTCTTTTGTTTCATTCACTTGCATTATCTGACAACACTTAACAGCAACAAGCTAGCATGCAGTCTTTCTTAAGTCTTGAATGACTAGCTGTTTACTTGAAATAGTCTGCTGCCACCTAGTGGAAGGATGATGAATTAGGTTTCACGGTAATGGTTGATGCAAAAAATGTACGATATCATATTCTTTGAATGTTCTTGTGCGCCACGTAAAATGATTTGGGTGATGGATTTGGTCCACAGGCCTCGAGTTTGACACCTGTGCATTAGAGCAAACGATTTCAAGTAAGACCAAAGAAAGATGGCCGTCCTCAGCATTGAGTGGAAAGCCTGATTTTTAAATTTTTTTTTAACCAGAGGGAAGGCACCGGGCTGATGCATTGGCTGGAAAGTCCCAATTTTTATCCGCAGATGTATTTTCGCACTTTCACGTACCAGAAAACGCCGTTGGCCACCGTAATCTGTCTGCGGCATAAGAAAGAGAGTGAAAGAAGAAAGTATAATAGGTAAATTTTACAACCAGAGCCAAAGTAACCTTCAAAAGAGACCTGCAGGCATTCTTAATGTCAGACATGGAGCTTGTTTTGAATTTACGGTTTCTTCTGAGTTTTTACCTCAAGGCTTTTAGGGTTTTCTTATACAGAATGAAACCTCTGAAGACTGCAGAGAGATTCAGATCCATACAGTAAGAGAGTGTTTGGTTTTCTTTCTTTTTTTAACAGCTCTTTTTGGGCTGCTCTTGATTTATTAAAGCAAAATATCTATTTTTCAAAGCAATAAATTGGTTAGATTTATACTGTGTCATGATTATATTTTAATTCAGGTGGGGTTTTGTTCTTCTGCCGATTGTGGGGTTGTCCAAGTGAGGACGACATGAAGAACCGGTTAGTGCTGGCGAGGACGGTAATGCATTATTCACCGTCTCACTGAGGAAACTTCTACTGAAAAAACTTTAATAAAATGTATGATGCCAAGGCCAGACGACTAGACCAAACATTCACACTGTTTCTCTGTGATTACACAAACAACGCAGCATGTTTTGGGAGACATCTGAGAAATCAGATGGTGCCTTTATATATGCGATATTTATTTAGTTTGAGATGAATCCTGGTCTGTGTTTAACCTCGGTATGGTTGTTTGGGTGAGAACACAGCGAATACTCCTGGGTGTGGACCAAAGCTGCCAGTCAGAGAACATCTGAGAGACGTGAACTCTATGGACAGCTTTCTTTCTATGTGAACGTAAAGCCTTTTTTATGGCCTTATTATTATTTTTATTATTATTATTATTATTATTGTAAAGTCTTGTCTAGCTTTGTGCCTTACTCAATCACTCTCTCATTCGATTAATCCTACTAGGGTCATGGGTTAATTCCTAGTGTCAGCCGACACTGGGTAAAGGCAAGGTACACCCTGAACAGCTCACCAGACCATCGCAGGTCAACATGCACACATCTATTCACGCTCACACTCACTGCTAGGGTCAATTTGGAAAAACCAGTTAGCCTAACGTGCATGTCTTTAGACTGGACTGGGGGAGGAAACCTGAGTACCCGGAGGAAACCCATGAAGGCACAGGGAGAACATGCAAACTCCACACAGAAACAGCTGAGCCCAGGAATCGAAACCAGGGCCTTCCTGCTGTGAAGCAGATGTGCTAACCACTACGCCACTGTGCCGCCCACCAAAATAAACAAACAGCTCAAACAGAGCAAGACACTAAACACCTTGTCTTAGAAGAAGCGTGTCGTACACTGTACATGTGATTTAATCATGTGACCAAAACTATGAAAGAAAAATGAAGTCTGCTAGCTTTGGGGGTTAATATGAAGCGTTTTACATTTATTATTTTACCGAACGACATTCCAGAATTTTTCTATACCTTTTTTAGTAAGAGTTTCTATGCAGCCTTGATCTCACCTTGGCAGCAGGGGGGCTTGCTAATCCTCCCAGCCCTATGTAAACTCCTAATTTGTCAGACAGACCAACACGTTTGCTCCGTGTCGTAAATAAAGCAAAGGCACAAAGGACAGACAAATCAGATTACAAGCGCATCGCATTTAACACCCCACCCCATTCTTCGCAAGTTTAATCCAGTTACCATCATGAAAAGGTCCCGTGGTGTGTCCTGAACGCGGCTTACGCACTCAAATGAAATGAGGCTAGCGCTTTTGCTGTCGCTAACTCGTTTAATTACCACGCTCAGGCTAGGAGGTTACTCAGTGCTCCACTGAGGGATCTTTCTCAAGTTTGATATGAACAACAATTTATTAATTACAATAGATCAATGACAATTAGGTTTCATTTATAAAAATCCGAGAGGGTGAGACCACGTGGGATTGTCAGTATGAACAAGTCAATCAAATGCTAAATGAGCAAACAGGAAGCTGCCCTCCCAATAGACGTAATTACATTATGCACTTCCTGGGGATTTTTTTAATTATTTTTTTTCCTTTGGACTAATGAGATCTGCAAACATGACTCATTCATTAAGATCCTTGGAGTGTATCTCAGGAACGTGGAGTTAAAAGTTACCCTGTTATTTGTTGAATATTACAGAATATATTTGATGGCGGATAAAAGCAGACGCCAATCAGAGTGAAGCAGAGCTGCTTTTAAATCAGAAAAATGAAATCCTTGTGGAGCTTATTAACTGCTTGCTTTCACATCTTAACACGACTCTAAACACACACTTCAGTAAAAGCCGGTGGGTTATTTCACAGTGATTGATAATTGTCAGATACAGACGTACGATCAAACTTTGGTTACTATTGACATATGGAACATAAATGATTTTTAAATACTCCACAGCTCAGCAGTGCAGCTAATACGAATTGTGACTTTTAATGGATGGATTTATTTGATCATCACTGATAAATCTGTCAGTGCTGTTTTGGGACGTCAATTTTTTTAAACCTAAACATTTATTTGTAGGATACTGATGGCATACAGATGTGAACTATGTCCCTTTGATGTGCTAATTCGCAAATTGTATTGGTTTGTTTATAACAAATGATGAAATCCAGGAATAAGAGTTAACATAAAATGTATTAACCTGTAACGGGAACGTTAAACTTATAAACGGTAAAATCTGAAGAATCAGTAGACAATTCTTCCAAAAGATTGCATGGTAGAAAGAATATCTGTCAGGGCCTTCTGAATGTCAATGTTGGATTTTAACGAAAAACTCATAAAAGCTCCGGTAACAGTACTGACAAGCCAGCTAATTGTCAGTGTTGTTACACTACTTAGCCCTTCAATTATTTTGTATGTAGAAACCTCCTACAAAATTCCTTTCTTGGCCCGTCGATCAAGGTAATGACATCACAGAAAATAACCAATTACTGTGAAATGACCGATGTTCCCGCTGAGGATAAAGCTGCCTTTAAGACTGTCACGTAATGAAAGCGAAGGGAAATGTAAGGGCGGATTTTTATGTGCATAAATTGATGAATAAAAGATAAAGAATATATATGTGAGCCGCTCCAGCATAATACGGGTTAAGTTGCGAGGTCGTGTTTTGAGTAAGATCCAAATTAAGTCGAAAATAGCGTACCTTGATGAAAATGTGATATCGCCAAAAATACATCTTTCAAAGCAAAATCTTCAACAAGAGCAAGTACAAATATCCATAAGCACAATCTATCCATGATAAAATACCTGTGTAAGAAAGGGTTCCGTGTCCACATTGTTGTAAAACAATAGAAATCTTTACTTATTTTACTGATTTTCAAACAGCTTTTGTGGTTCCTCAGAGTATTTCCGTATTATCCAGATTCACTACTAGAATCCTCTCCCTACTTACAGAATCCCAGAAGGATTCCCCCAATCATCTAACGCTAAACCAGTGAGAAGCCTCAAAACTGACATGACTCGGTGTAAATAGAACTCATCTGTTGCCAGGAAGACACTAGTACGATGGCGCTGATTGGTGGAGAGCTGGATTCATTTAGTTTATGTATGTTCGGGAGATTCAGATGCGGACTTTTTCTCTTTCCAAATATACTTGATACCTGACACTGATACCTCAGTGTCTCACATTTCCTACATAATCCGTATTATTCTGAAGCGGGACACATCTGCATGGATAACACACAACAACATTAGAAAAAGAAACATATTCCCTACATTGGAATGGTGCAATCCGATTGGTTTGGAATAAGAGACATCCCATAAGTTCAACAGAACACAGCATAGTGCTCACGGTTTTAAAGGTAAAAAAAAAAGCTTTTTATTCAGACTTTAAATGAGTTTCATAAATGAAGAGTGTGTTAGTGTTGTGATAGCAGAGGCAGCGTGATCATTTCCACGCTTAAAAAATAGAAAAATAAACCATAAAATGTTCATTTGATTATGTTTTCATGTAGGGCGGCACAATGGCGTAGTGGTTAGCACGTCTGCCTCATAACAAGAAGGTCCTGAGGTTAAGTTCCGGGCTCAGCATGGGAGTTTCCGTGTAGAGTTTGTACGTTCTCGCCATACTTGCATGGGTTTCCTCTGGATACTCTGGTTTCCTCCTACAGCTGCAAAGACATGCACATTAGGCTAATTGGCTGTTGCCCCTAGGAGTAAGTTAATCATTGATTAAATTTGTCAGCACCATTCCAGAAAAATAAGAGAAAATATTTAAAGTATTAAATTTGGGGAAAATGCTGATTAAAACAATCGAGGAATGAATTTGAAGATGGGGGGGAAAATGTATGTAAAGGTGGTAGGTACATTGTCAGACCAAAAAAGGTAACACAGTAGTATTTTGTTGTCCAACCTTTAGCCTTGATTACAGCGCATAATCACTGTTGCATTGTTGCACCAGTTGGTCGGGTTGAGGCCCAGCAACATTAATATGGCAATAAAATGAATGAGCAGGTTATCATATCAATGCACGTTTTCTTCCCTGATGGCGTGGATATAAAATGGGGACTCAGATAATGAGCGAGTGGTTCAGGGAGCAGGAGGAATCATTTTCACATAAGTATCGGCACCCCAGAGTCCTGACCTTAACCGTATTGAAAGTTTTGGGGATGTGCTGGAGAAGACTTTATGGAGTGGTTCAGTTTTTGCCTCATTGATTCAAGACATCGGATGGAAATCAACATTCGATAGTTGATGTTGCGTAGGTTTGTCTAAACTATTCCATGGCGATTGTGTGCTGTAATCACAGCTACATGTGGTCCAATAAAATATTAGTGTGTCCAACCATTTTTGTTTTTGGCCAGGCAGTGTATGGATATGTTGAAAAGTTTTTCTGTTGGCTGATTGAGCTCCAAAAGAAAAAGAAAGAAGAGGAGTTGTTTAGATCAGAAGTTTAAAATTGAAATCCGCTGGCAGCCAAAAGGCCACCCAGGTGGTCGCGATGCTTTATTGACACACCTGACACGCCGACTTGGTAGATCGTGATGTATCGAGCGCAGTGCTTTCAGCAAGTCAGAAAGAGGGGGAGAGAGAGTGATGGCACATAGACGGATGAGAGAAAGCAGCTGACAGCGACAGAAACGGCCAGCAGGAGAGTGATGAAGGCGGAGACAAAGAGGTGGAAGCAGCACGACAGGAAGACAGAGCTGGGGAAGGCGGCGTGATTTAGGCGAATCCGGACCTGCCCGCAGTGAGTGCGAGTTTCTTTAGTAGGACGAGTCACGTACGGCGTGTGTCATGTGTGACAAACAGCAGCAGGACAATACTGGAGTGCATTAGGAAGCAGCAGATGGTCCAGGAAGTTTAATATTGCTCTGAAAAGTCTAGGAGCAGGTGTGAGGTGCAGAGCCGTTAAATAAAAGCCATCGAACGGAATGACTAAGAAGACGCGTTCGCTTTGACTGATTGCTAAGAAAAGCTGACTTGAGCATTTTCTTTCCCCCGTGGCCTTGCCTTCTGGAAGGTTCTCACTTCTCCATTATGTCCTTAAACAACGAGTTTATAACGTCAAACCGAATCAGTCAGCCGACACATCTCCCTGCGAAATTCTGAGTACTTGATGTCTCCTATAATTGAATGAACTCTAAACGATTTCAAATTAGAACACAAATTATGCTGTAAATAATCAATAATCATACACCCCACCCCACCCCACCCCCCTTCTGAAACTCTTGAAACAAACCTTGCAGCCACATCACTCATCGCTGACTCATTCGCCGAATTCCTAAATGCACAAACGGTCATGGGTGTTTTTGTCCTGCGATGGTCCGGCGAGCCGTTCCGGGTGTACACCACCCTCGCCCAGAGATGGGCACCGGCCTCCCTGCGACATTAATTAGGATTAAGCGGCTTAGAAAATTAACGAATGAACGATGTCGGTGGGTTATGTTTCGGTCTAGCGCGTCTCTTTCTTGAGATTTTGTGACCTTGTTTTATTCGGAATAATTCAGCGCGGATATATTTTTTCAGAGAAAGCGCCTCACCCACCTGTATCCACTCGGACGCCACCATGCTGCTTTTCTTCCCCTCCTGCTGCTGCTTCACTTCCATTAGTTCCAGTTCCTGCTTTTGCCAGCTGCAGATGGCAATTCTCTGCTGGTGTGTGTGTGTGTGTGTGTGTGTGTGTGTGTCAGTATCTGGGTCTACACTGAGGTGTGTTGCTGGCCTCTTTCCCACCACACACACACACACACACACACACACACACACACACACACACACACACATACACACACACTCTGCAGCCACTGTGTTTCTGACGGCCGACACGGCAGTCTCTCTCACTCTCCCTGGATAAAGGAAACACATCAAGCTTTCCTTTGCATGAATATTTTACACTCATCAGGTGTGTTGTGTGTTGGGGGGCGCAGGCCATTAGGGAGCGACAGAGATGTGGAAACTGTCTCCGAGTTTTGCAGATAGTTTTTCTCCCTCTCGCTCAAACACACTACAGAGAAAAGCAGGATTCGTGCAGTGTTTTCCCTGCTGTAAATATTTTACTAGAATAGAAAGTGTTTATCACAATCACTCCAGACCTCACTAATCTCATTCAACTGCCGAGCCGCTAAATCCTACTAGGGTTGCGTGGAGGCTGGTGTTTGTCTCAGCCAACACTGGAAAGACGGGGTACACCCTAAACAGCTCAACAGACCATTGCAGAGCCAATACACACATACAACCATGCACACTTACAACTAGGGGCAATCTGGAACAGCCAATTAGCTTAATGTGCACATCTTTGGACTGTTGGAGGAAGCCGGAGTACCTGGAGGAAACCCATGCAAGCACGGGGAGAATATGCAAGCTCCACACAGAAACGCCCTCATCCAGCCCAGGACTCGAACCCACCACCTTGTTCCCGTGAGGCGGACATGCTAACCACTGCGCCACCATAGCACCCCGCCCCAGGAGCATATCATCTATGAATTTTTAATGGATGGGGCAACTGTGAACCATGGGCCCATTCAATTTATCAGTTTGTTTGCTGGTTTGTTTGTTTGTTGTTTGAGTATTCAGGGGTATTTTCTGAACATAAAATCAAAATTTATTAAAAAAAAAAAAAGAAGAAGGCAGAGATAATGTCTGAGTTTAAAGTTAGTTGTCAAAATTTGATGACCTGGATGTGCTTATTAAGCTAAATTTCAGACTTGGGTTCAATTATAAAAAGATTTTTTGTCCGTTGTTCCAAAATCCCCATAACATAAACAGTATTCATAATTAGAAAATTATTTCAAAGTTTTTTTCTCAGGAATTTTTACTCTAATCTCAGAAAATGACCCACCTCCTGCATGCACGAGGACAAATAAATAAATAAATAAATAAATAAATGGTCCCAATAGGCTTTCCAAGTTTTTCACATCAGACAAGTAGGAAAAATTTTTTTCATAATTTTTCATAATTCTTCCAAAAAATGTGCTTTAAAAGATCTGGATGAAAACTCCTTTATTTCATCTGTCACACTAACAGGCTTGGGAAGCCTTCAAGTAATTGATGCCTACAGTAAACAGATGCTAATTATCATTTGTTTTTCCTCATTTTGGTGATAAATTAGGATTTCAGTACGCTTCTATTTTTCAGTAGCGCTGTCGACGATCCCCGGCACACTTAACTAGCTGCTAAATGAAGCCAAAAAAAATGAAATATTTCCAGCATTAAAAACCGTGACGTGTTAAGAAATATTAAATATGTATACAGTGCACTTTAAAAATTATTGGCACCCCAGTAAAGACTGCTCATTAAAAAAATTTACATATTAAATAATTTAATATAAATAAACATATTCATTTATTTTTATTCCCTCATCAAGTAATATTTTTAAATCCGTGTTTATTGGCACCCCTGCACGCAGTACTCTGAATAACTCAGGGTTTTCATTTTATATAAATACGCTGCTGCTCACACACCATATTGAAGCTCTAACTGACTTGTTGCCGTACAGAAACCACAATATAACTACTTCAGTCCATAAGATAAACTACAACTTTATCTCTGGCTGTTATATAAAGAAAATACTGGAGGCCCTGTATAAATATCTACTTGCTGCATGTATTCAAATACCACATAAAAAATCAGAACTATTCTATAACATGCAAAAAGAGGATATAAAGTCAACTGTAAACTATTTATTGTCCTATTTTGTCCGCACAGTGCTCTGTAGCGCTATAGTAACAGTGCTGCTGCTACACTGCAGTATTACACCCAATCCATGACTAGATACATTCATGCTATTTCGACAATATTTCTTAGGCAATGTCCTAAATATTAAAAGCTTACATTGACAATTTGGTATAATGTGAATTATAGATTATTGTTTACTCATAGCAGTTTGATCGCTACTTGGATTTATAAGTAAAGTATTAAAAAATATAAACACGCTTGATGTCCATCCACCATAAAAGCAGCATAGTCACTGCTACCTGCATGTGTATCACGGCTAACGTTTAAAAAACGGCATGGCGATCTGCTGGTGTAGTGGTTAGCATGTCCACCTCACAGCAACAAGCTCTTAAGTTTGAGTCCCGTGCTCGCCGAGGGTGTTTCTCTATGGCTTGCATGTTCCTCCCATTCTTGCACGGTTTCCTCCGGGTGCTCCAGAATAAACACATGCACATTAGGCTTATTGGCTGTTCCAAATTGGCCATAGGTGAGTGGTTCTGTGTGTGTGTGTGTGTGTGTGTGTGTGTGTGTGTGTGTGTGTGTGTGTGTGGTCTAGCTTTTCATCAAAGTGTGGGGACATAAATCTGTTTACAGTCACATTATGGGGACTTGGCTTCCTTATGGGGACAAACCACAAGTCCCCATGA
>JAOUQZ010000029.1:2546554-2562815 GCA_028564935.1 Neosilurus hyrtlii | reverse complement strand
ACACGCGCGCGCGCACACACACACACACACACACACACACACACACACACACACACACACACACACACACACACACAAATCACCTGTGCATTGTTTTGTTTGTAATATCCGTCTTCGGCTTCCCTCTTTTCATCCCATGTCATCGTGCCATCTGTCTTGTGTTTATTTTTGGGAATAACGTTTGAGTTTACTTCTCAATATCAAGAACATAAAGATGAACTTATCATCATAAATAAAGCAGTACGGACACAGAGGACTCCATTAATCCTCCCAGTCACTCCACTTTCCTTTTACACATGAACATCTGTATATTTTCTTCATCAGGTGGTTTTTACTTACATTTTCGAGGATGTTCTCGGTGGCTCGGGTATCTGAATAAAATGCCTCCTGAACGCCTCCCTGGTGTGGAGTTTCGGGCATGTCCAACCGGGAAGAGACCCCGGGGTCGACCCAGAACACGCTGGAGGGACCATGTCTCTCTGCTGGTCTGGGAACGCCTCGGTGTCCCCTCCGGAAGAGCTGGAGGAAGTGGCTGGGGAGAGGGAGGTCTGGACCTCACTGCTTAGGCTGCTGCCCCCGCGACCCAAACGCAGACCAAATAGAGGAAGTTTGAAAAGGCTGCTGTTTTGTTTAGAAATTGCGAGAATAGACTGTGTATTCGTCAGTTCATATAAGGCAAGATAACGGCAAAAATAACAATGTACAGATAATAAACTACGAAATTGTATAATAAAGCTAATAAACCAGTAAAAAATTTTTTTTCTTAATTCTCCTCTAATTTAGTCGTATCCAATTCCCACCCATCAAGTTTTACCTTCCCTATCAGACCGGCCAGGGAGGGGCGTAAGCATGCACACACCCCCTCCGTGACATGCAACGCTGCCACCCGCCTCTTTTCGAACTGTTGCGCATTCGTATTTGGGGGCGGCCTAACACACTCAGAGGGAAAACGCTACCTGCCCCCTCGTACGAATGAGCTCACAGATGCCCATGATTGGTTGGTGATCGCTGTGAGTGACAGGGAAGTGAGTGTATGCCATCCCTCCCTCCCGTGAGAGCTCGGCCAATTAGCTCCCATGGACTCCCGGTCACGGATGGCTGTTTCATTAATCCAGATTCAAACAAACTAGTGAATTTTTTAATTAAATAAAATCAGGCACTTCGACACATAATGCAAGCTTCCGTTTACATACATCAGGCGAGTGAGTACTCATTTATGGGAATGGATGGTATATCCCGCTGGTCATTCATATGCAAATTACTTCCGGATTTAATGTTGCATACACGTAAATCACCTACGGCTTTTCACAATACAATGTCGCCTCCCTGTGTTTAAATTTATTACCTGATTTTTTGCTTCACAATGAAGCTTGTAATAACAAGAGGGCGTATGTGCAAAGATATATATTAGGCAAGCTGTTATAAGGTTTGGGTTTAATTTTCCTTTAAGTGCTGCAAAAAAAAAAGCTAACAGCTAAAATCTAGTTGAAAGGTAATTTATTTTAGTCATGTAAATCACACGTAAAATTCCCGGGCTCGGGGCGTTTCTGTGTGGAGGTTGCATGTTCTCCCCCCGCTTGTGTGGGATTCCTCCGGGTACTCCGGTTTCCTCCCACAGTCCAAACACATGCTAATTAGCTGTTGACTCTACGTGGGAGTGTGCATGTGCGTGTTGGCCCTGCTATGGTCTAGCGAGATATTCAGGGTGTACCCCACCTTCACCCAGTGTTAGTTTATTTTCATCAAGTGATCAGGTCCTCAAAGGGGTAAATAAGTTTACATTTGGACCAGTAATAATTATGTTATACACTTCCTGTTATGTGCTACATGCTGTCGTTGTTGCAGTATTTTATACCCAGTCCTAACTGGTGCTTGGTGTATCGCCCCTCAGCTTTTGATTCCTCTGTAATTGGTGGTTTAGTGTCACCCCGGGTAGAGGAGGAGGGGACTGCAGTTTAATGGAAATCGTTAGGGCTTAATTAGCACAATACGCTACTGATAAAGCATCTGCATGGATAATAACATATTGATGCAGACCTGGAGTAAACACACGGCACCTCTATGCTGACAAATTAAAGAATACAAGGATAAAAAAGATTTCATTCATATCTATATATATGTTTATACCTTTTTTTTTTTTTTACACTGAGATGGGCGAGATGGAAGAAGAGAAGACACGGTTCGCACACGACTGCAAAAGTTTGGCATTGTTCTGGAGAGCGGTGACATTCATCCTACACACCCACGCACACCAGATTTGTATTTCAGCTGGGTTTTTTTTGTTTGTTTGATTTGGTTTTTTTTTTTGTTTTTTTCCCCCGAGCTCAGAGCCAGTCACACTCTGGATAATCGATCCTTCAGCACTCACTAAAGTCTGTGGGAGGCCTGAATGAAGAAAAGGGATAAATGCTTCCTCATTTCATCTGGTTTGATGTGAGCTTAGGAGCCATGTGGAGAGCAGCGTTTAAGAGATCGGAGGAAAAGGAGGGAGTGTGAACTCCAGCTGCGAGGCTGTGTTGGAGTGTGTGTGTGTGTACAGAGCTTCGTATGAGCATGTTTAATAGAGTATTTAATTAAAAGATGTGAGAAGAGCAAATCGAAAGTCGTTGCTGTCTGTCGAAGGTGACCTCCCTCTCTTTTTATCCATTTCTCTATTACTCCATCATTATTATCGAGAAAGAGAGACTGTAACAACTAGTACTCACAGCTGTGTGCAGAAATCGAAGGGTGTGGCACCGTGGCGTAGTGGTTAGCGCGTTAGCACAGGGACCTTCTTCCGGGTACTCTGGTTTCCTCCTACAGTCCAAAGATCCACATTAGGCTAATTGGCTGTTCCTGATTGCCCCCAAGTGTGAATGGCTGTGTGTGCTGACCCTGCGATGGTCTGGTGAGCTGTTCAGGGTGTACACCGCCTTCACCCAGTTTCAGCTATGATCGGCTCTCGCCTCCCCGCGACCCTAGTAAGATTAAACGGCTTGGTAAATGAGCCAGTGAGAAATTATTGTGAACGAACACAGTGATACCTGTGAAAGAACACGTTTCAAATTTAGATCCAGTTTCATTGTCATTGATTTGAGATGATTGTTATTTTGAGGGGTAAAAAGCTTCATGCCGAACAAAGACAGTTTGCTTTTCTTATGTTCACATAAGTTATTCACTTCAGATTTAGTGACATCCACCTTATCATATAATTCAATTGTTTATCCAAATGCTTATTACATGGTAATTACTTAGTAATAACATTAAAAATACCATAAACAATGGATAATTTATGTGAAATGAAATATATGTAATTATAAGAATGAGCGATAACATTATTAATACGTTTCTGTTTTGGATTAGAATGTTCTCATCATGGGGTGAATAGTTTGGATGGTCTATAGATGTAATCATGCACAGAGAGTGAGAGAGGAAGAGAGAGAGAGAGAGAGAGAGAGAGAGAGAGAGAGAATATTGAAGGACTGGAGTTGTTATGCAAATGTTTGTTTGCCTTTAGAATAAAAAAATTAACCCTCTTGTACCCTCACCTTGTGGCTATTAGGTCGGGATTCTCACTCACTCATTGGCTGAGCTGATCTCAGCTGACGTTGGGTGAAGACAGTGTACACCCTGAACAGCAAGGCAACACACACACACACAGCCACTCACACACACACACAGCCACTCACACTCACACCTAGGGGCAATTTGGAACAGCCAGTTAGCCTAATGTGTACGTCTTTGGACTGTCGGTGAAAACCAGGGTAACCAGAGGAAACCTACGCAAGCACAGAGAGTACATGCGGACTCCACACCAAAACGCCCTCGCCGAGCCCGGAACCTGAACCCAGGCCCTTCTTGCTGTGAGGCGGATGTGCTTAACATTACACCACTGTGCCGCAAGTTGGGATTTTGTTTTCCTTTAGTAGAAACTGTAAGACATTTAGAAACTCGACCCACTTGTCTGGGTGCAGGTTTTAATTTTTTAATCAAGTCGAAGCCGCACCTGATTCCGCCTGTTTAATTACTTGCTCTTGGCGTTCGGTAGACTCAGATCAGGTGTGGTTTGCGCTCGGCTGGAATGCAAAGCTGCACCTTCAGCAACCCTTTCTGGATAAGACTGGACATCGCTGTTGCAGAGAGAGAGAGAGAGGGAGAGAGAGTGAGAGAGGGAGAGAGAGAGACAGAGAGAGAGAGACAAAGAGAGAGAGACAGACAAAGAGAAAGAGAGACAGAGAGAGAGAGACAGAAAGAAACAGAGAGAGAACAGAGAGTGAGAGAGAACAGAGAGAGAGACAAAGAGAGACAGAGAGAGAGGCAGAGTGAGAGAGAACAGAGAGAGAGAGAGAGAGAGAAAGAGAGAGACTCAGAGAGGGAGAAAGAGAGAGACAGAGACAGAGAAAGTGAGTGAGACAGACAAAGAGAGAGAGAGAGAGACAGAGAGAGAACAGAGTGAGAGAGAACAGAGAGAGAGAGAGAGACTCAGAGAGGGAGAGAGAGAAAGACAAAGAGAGAGACAGAGATAATGAGTGAAAGAGACAGGCAGAGAGAGAGAGAGAGAGAGAGAGAGAGAGTGAGACTCAGAGAGAGAGAGAGAGAGAGAGGGAGGGAGAGAGAGTGAGACTCAGAGAGTGAGAGAGAGAGAGAGAGAGAGAGAGAGAGAGAAGCTCTCTAGTAAAATGTAATATAGGAAGAGAGATGTTGATAGACAGTATCTCTCTTGCTCTCTCGCTCACTTGCTCTGTCTCCAGCACTGGATGTGTTTTTTTTCTCTCCTCCTGGTCCCTTCTCGTAGTGTTGTCACAGATGTGTCTGTGTGGCCATCCGTCAGTACAAGCCTCGAGCCTGAGGGAGTCCAGCAGACCCAAATGGAAGGGCTGGGGGATGGGTGTGTGTGTGGGTTGTTTGAAGGATTGGACGGGGTGATGGGGTGATGGGGTGATGTGATAAGAGCAGTCGTGCTTACCTGCGTCCCCTGTCTGTCACCTCATGATGGAGGTGGAACAGGGAGATGTGCCAGACTGTCAGAGACGTCCATGAATGACTGGTTTACACCAGTTTAGAGTGAAGGCCAGAGGCTATTCTGTGACCTGCAATACATGACCACCCCCCACCACCTTCTCTCTCTCTGTGTCTCTCAGTGTCTCTCTCTCTCTCTCTCTCTCTCTCTTTGTCTCTCTCTCCCTCTCTCTCTCTCTCTCTCTCTCTCTCTCTGTGGTGTATAAACGTGTAAAATGCACAGATGTTGTTTACCGACTGGACATCATCACTTCTCGCTCTGCTACTGAATCACTAAGAAGGATTGCACACCGTCATGGTGACACCCCCACCCCCCACCCCCAAACTTGCCCACATCTTCCTTCATTTACTTGTCACTCGAGTCGATTTTGGACAGCTCACAACACTGTGCGCTCATCATTTTCGACAGGACGCGCATTTGAAAAGGAAAAGAACGGATGGATCCAGATCAATAACTAATTTTCCTGGTGAAATGGGACTCTCCATATCTCTGCATGGATCTGCAGGACCTTTACCAGCGCAGCATTTGTTTTTATCATGCCCCCTTCTTCATCGAGGAATGCATTATTCCGGGATGATGTCTGCGGATTTGAAGTCTTTGTTAGCGTCAGGTTTGTGAGCGAATGACGGAGGAAGTGGCGCGTCGTCTTTTAGAGAAAGTTATATGCGGATTATTTTTTCCAATATTCTGCCAGGATTCCCCGGATGATGGATGCATGGCTGTATGCTGTAACCTGCCCCGCTCGAACCCGAATACATCGAGCTTGTCTACTGAAATCCAATCACACGCTAATCTTCAGGTTTCCATCATTTTTTCAGACTCCGAAAGGATCATCCTCTTCTCAAATTCATCACACATATCTTTCATTTCGGCCAGCGGAGGAATCGGAGGCAGCTGTTGCCTTCAGTTAAGGATGAAACCTGTAGCCGAGTCTCGATAATCCGTTCAAGTTCTTATAACAACATAAAGTGTCAGCGGTGCTATTACATCCTGCTGGACAGGCGCACTATGTTCACCTTTACTGATTTACCTTTACTGCTGGGTTTATCTCGAGAGACATAAAAATCCGTGGATAACACGTCCACCTCACAGCATAGAGAGCTCAAGCATAGAGTTTGAGAATTTCTGCATGGCCAGTGCTGGCTGAGATAGGCTCCAGCCTCCCTGTGGCCCTAATAGAAGTTAGCGGTTCGGTAAATGAATGAGTGAAATTGCCCCCTAGGTGTGACTGTGAATGTCTGTGTGTGTGTTGCCCTGCGATGGTCTGGTGAGTGGTTCAGGGTGTACCCCACCTTCTCCCTGTGTCGGTTGCAACAGGCTCCAGCCTCAGCGTGACCCTAGTAGGATTAAGTGGTTCAGCAAGTGAATGGGTGAGTGAGTGAGTGAGTGAGAGAGAGAGAAAGAGAGACTCGGGTTCCGTAGTGTTTCTTACTTGCTATTTCCAGGTAGAACCTTGTTAGGAAACTAGAACCCTGTTGAGCCTGAAAGCTGGTGTGTTTACTAATAAATATTTAACGTCTTTTCTTGTGTAAAGGTGGGTTTGGATTTAGAATGTCTTCCAAGGGTTTAGTCACTTTAAAATTTTGCAAGCTTTACAGATTACCAACCCCAGCTTTAATGTCTCGGTTGTACTTAATGGAGCACTTCATAAAAATATAAGTACCTAAGTAGTTTCCAAAGCATCCATACAGCAAATACAGTATATTCACATCAAATCGTTCATAAATCTCTGCAGTGAAACCTTCAAAACAATCCATTTGAATGAGTGATGTTCTGTTTTTCTATTAAAACCTACGAAGCACAGACCACCGCCAAGCGTCTCCGTGAAGCGTTCGCCAAGAACTATCAAAGAACTCTCAGGTGTAGATAAATATGCCAGAGCTCTTTTGGCTGATATGCGCGTTAGAAGATGGCAAGTTATGCTCTGAGCTGTATGCATTACCATACACGACGTAATCGATCCCCGTCTGGATGCTGTCCTGAGCCCTCAGGCTTCCGCCTTTTATACACCTCTCAATGTTTTTTTTTTCCTCTCTGCTTTGTAGCTGAACTTCACCGCGATTGTAAACTCAGTGAACTTTCAATGCTACTACCGGGTTCTGCTTTAAAACAAGAGCAGCGGTTTTCTCGCTTTTCGAAAATGACGTCTGATTTGTCTTTTCTCCAGTGCCGCCCCAGTTCTTGAATTACCCGTCCAACACGTACGCCTATGAGAGCTCGGATATCGAGATGGAGTGCACGGTGACGGGTAACCCGCAGCCTACCGTGCGCTGGATGAAGAACGGAGAGGCTGTCATCCCCAGTGACTACTTCCAGATCGTGGTGAGACAAATATCATTTATTCATTCGTTCATAACCGTTTAATCCGACTGGGGTCATGGGAAGGCTGGAACCTATCTCAGCTGACTCTTGGCGAAGGCGGGGTACAGCCTGACAGCTCGCCAGTCCATCACAGGGCCAACACACACACAACCATTCACACTTACACTCATACTCACACCTAGGACAACAGCTGTTTATCCTAACGTGCATGTCTTTGGACTGTGGGAGGAAACTGGAGTACCCAGAGGAAACCCATGCACTCAGACAGAAAACTCCACGCAGAAACACCCTCCCCTAACCTGAGACTTGACCCCAGGACCTTCTTGATGTGAGGTGGATGTATTAGAGACAAATATCTGTAATGTAAAATCTCACCCGCCTCACGGTTCGGGCTTTCTGTGTGGAGTTTGCATGTTCTCCCTGTGCTTGCATGGGTTTCTTCTGGGTATTCCGGTTTCCTCCCACAGTCCAAAAACATGCACAGTAGTAACTGACTGTTCCAAATATTCGCTAGGTGTGAGAGTGAATAATTGTGTGTGTGTTGCCCTGTAATGGCCTGGTGAGCTGTCCAGGGTGTACCCCGCCCTCACCCAGAGTCAGCCAGGCTGTGATGGGTGCCAGCCTCCCCATGACCCTAATTAGGATAAAGCAGCTTCGAAAATGAATGAATGAATGAATAAATAATATAGAAATAGTTTCTTGGTTTACTTTGTGTGTTTTCTGTTTTTTATCTACAAGCCCTCAAGGCTGGGATTAGTCAGATTTTTCTCTCTGTTTGAATTTCAGGATGGTGGGAACCTGCATATTTTGGGCCTGGTGCATTCAGATGAAGGGTTCTACCAGTGTGTGGCAGAGAACGAAGCAGGCAACGCCCTGGCGATGGCCCAACTTATACTCCTGGAACTTGGTGAGAAACTGTCATTGTTCTCTTGTGGTTTTTTTAGCTGTTGCCCGAGAATGCTGATCTAGGACCAGTTTCTAATCCAGAATTCTCCAGTTTGGCTTCATTAATAGATCCTAAACTGTTGCCAGATCAGCAGCTAGTGGCAGCTGTTAGCAGCACGCTGATTAGTTGTTGTTACTGTCACTCTGCAGTGTGTCATTATCACCAGTATCCATCTGCTCACACACACACAAACACACACACAGATACCCACAGAATGAGCGATACAGGGTGGTATGCAGATGTTCAGTGGTTATGATCCAGATGTATGGAGCAGTTTCATGTGTGGGAATGTGGGTGCCTATATTTGTGTGAAATTGCAGGAAAGTAATTTTAGCTGTGTACATGAAAAGTGAGATCATCACAGGTGGTAATGTCCGTCTCCTGTTCTGAGAAGATCCAGGTTGTAGTACTCAAATATAAGTAACCATGCAATGTCTGAAGAATTTATTTATAACGATCATTTGTTAAATTTCTTTACTGAGACTGAGAGACCACACCTCCTAATCTGTAACTGACTGGTAGCACTCACGCCTTCTAACCTACCACTGACTGGTAGAGCCGATGCCTCCTAACCTGTAACCGACTGGGAGAGGCCACGCCTCCTCACCTGTAACTAATTAGCAAAAGCCGCACCTCCTAATCTGTGAACAAATGAAATAGTCCATGCCTCTTAACCTACCACGGACTGACTAGGAGAGACCACGCCTTCAATCCTGTGACTGACTGGAAGAGGCCACGCCTTCTAACTGTGTACTGCTTATGAGAGCCCATGAATCCTTACCTGTGACTGGAAGAGGCCACAGCTCCTAACCTGTGACAGACTGCTAGAAGCCACACCTCCTAACCTGAAACAGACTGGAAGAGGCTACGCCTCCTATCCTGTGACTGATTGCAAGAGGCCACACCTAATCTTTGACTGACTGAGAGATGCCCCATCAAATATCTTGTGAGTGACTGGAAGAGGCCACGCCTCCTTCCCTGCGGCTGACTGGAAGAAGCCACACCTCCTAACCTGACATTAATTGTAAGAGGCCACATTTAATCTGTGACTGACTAGGAGGGGCCACGCCTCCTTACCCGTGACTGACTGGCACAGGCCACACCTCCTTACATGTGACTGACTGGGAGAGGCCACACCTCCCAATCTGAACTAGAGGTACCTCCTTCTCTTACAAGCAGAAGTGAGTGTAATACTTAAAAACAGTATGTCGTAGTAATGTATTATTACATCCCTGAAGTGTGTGTTTGTGTGTGTGTGTGTACCTATAAGAATGTGTTCACTCTCCTTGTGTGATCTTGTTTGTTGATTCAGTTTCTCAGACGTCAAGTGGCGCTCTGATGCGTCTCTCCACCACACGCCCTTCCCAAAGCTTAGCGTCTGCGCTTTCATGCTCCTCTCCAGTATTTGATCAGCTCCCCACGGTCAAATTGGTAAAGGAAGGATCAGTCTTTAACTGGCAGCTCCTTGGTTTCCAACAAGGTCTTTCCTACCAGCAACCACCCTGAGACCTCGGGGATAAAACAGACAGGGAAGAAAACTTCCTCTCTCATTTCCATTCCTTGTAGAGTGTCTGTCTCCTGAACGTATATTGTATTAGCCACTTACACGTAGCAGCTGACAGATTAGCTTCGTTATCCTAAATGCTATTTCAGGTCGAGTCCCTGGTTTTGAAACATTTTCAGGAAATCGATGAAGCTGAATAAAACTCAACAAGGCGTTACTGGGAACGAGGTTTGGTACGAGTGAGGCGACGGGGGCTGGGGGGTGGGTTTATTGATTTCCATGCTGCTTGTTATCTGGCTGTGACGAGTTGGAAAACATATCGTAATGCAGATCTTAATTTTGCAGGTGTGTGTTCATATATCCTGCCCAGATCAGAGGAGTGTGTGTGTGTGTGTGTGTGTGTGAGAGAGAGAGAGAGAGAGAGAGAGAGAGAGAGGGTGAGAGAGAGAGAGACCCTGATGTTGGGTTAGAGTGTAATGTTAGATAAGACAGTGTGCTGACATTCAGATGCAAAGAGTAGTACACCTCTAATGTTGGTTAACATAGCTGTGTGTGTGTGTGCGTGTGTGTGTGTGTGTGTGTGTAAAGGTGCATATTTCATGGCAGATTAGGTGTGAAGTGTGTGAGGGTATATGATATAAATCAGTAGCATAGGATCAATCAAACGAACATAAATACACTTTATTGTGTGTGTATGTGTGTGTGTATGTGTGTGTGTGTGTGTTACATTGAATGAGTGTGTAGTAGAAGTGTTTTTATGATCCTTGCCAGATAAACCTTCGTGTCAAATAAGGGTCTTTAAATGATGAATATTGAATAATAATATATTGTGTACATGTGGTACAACGCTGATTGTACAGTTGGTTTCAAATCTCCAGATGTTTAATAATTTATTGATTTTATTTTTAATTTTAGAATTTAATTATTGGTGGTAATTAGGGTACATTATGACTTTGTGTCATAGTCTTCAAGAAAGCTCTTTAATATCGGAATAAATTCAGTGACTAAAATGTTGTAATATATGTGTGAGTGCATACACTGTGGCGTGTGGACATCAGCAGCGAAATACCTCACCTCATCACAGTACCACAGCGCTCCACCCTCCACCCCCCGACCCCCGCCCCTTCATCACGGCTGAAAAATGAATTCTAACCGCGCGTCAATCAGAATCGCTCCTCAGAAAGCCGCTTAACACAAGCTGACCAGGATTTTTCATTAAATCCATTTTAGGAATAAATGAGAGCCAATTAGAGGAGCGTGGGGACAGCGCAGTGACGGCGCTAATCAGTCTCTGGGAAAGGAAAGGATTATACTGCGGGTTTTTTTTTTTTACGTCTCGTTTTTAATCACAGCTCAGAGGATGTGTTGCGGCTCCCCACGGTGATGTGCACAGATGGCAGCTAAGCATAGGCAGGGTCGAAACCCACAGCCAGCGCTGGGCAACCGGGCGTATCGTCTCCACGGCGTCGCCAAGGGAGCGGCTGAGGGGTGGTGGCAGCAACAGATGCCGTCAGCCAATCACTGGCTTCCCGAGGGGGGGGTCCTTGTTACCGAGGTGGTGGGTTTGGGGTGGAGGGGTGGGGGATTAGATATGCCAGTCATCATACTGGCTCTCTCCCAAAGGGAGAAGTGAGATGAGTACCCCAGCGCACACGCACACACACACACACACACACACACACACACACACACACACGTCTGTTTCAAGAGCCACATTCCTGCTGTTTTCCAACAAAGGCACAATAGAGTTAAGGATCACAGCCTCTATTAAGTTGAATTGTAAACCTGATGGACGCACAAAGCCCTGGTTCAATGGGCTCTCACTGCCTCGAGTGTTAACTCAATCTCGGCCGTACTAATTACAACACACAGGAGAGGAAAAGTGGCAAAAAAGGCAGAAAAATATCCTCAAACTCTCCGCTCAGAATAAATACTAGCCTGGAGATGAGAGGACGACTGTATCGTGTAGAGATGACCCCTGAACACCAAAAAAAGTAATCATCATACCACTGTTTGAACAAACTTGAGAAACATAAGGTTTATTTTCATCCACGAGGGAAAAACTGAACCACTCCATAAAGTCTTCTCCAGCACATCCACAAAACTTTCAATACGGTTAAGGTCAGGACTCTGGGGTGCCGATACATATATGAAAATGATTCCTCGTGCTCCCTGAACCACTCGCTCATTATTTGAGGCCCGTTTTATATCCGTTGAAGAAATCAGGGAAGAAAAACTTCATTGATGTGATAACCTGCTCATTCAGTATATTCAGACTTCATGTTATTGCCACATTAATGTTGCTGGGCCTCGACCGCACCAACTGGAGCAACAGTGCCATGGAGATCACATACTGTGATCAAGGCAACGGTTTAACCTCAGTGTGGGCTGTTAATGTTAGATGTACATTTCCTTTTCTCCTGATGATGCTCTACATTAGCCTCCTTGATCGACTTCTACATAATCAAAATTTACCCTTCTGTTTTTTCTTTCTTTTTTTTTTTTTTAAACAGAAACACTTAAATCAGTAACGTCCTAATTTTTGTATTGATGTGGCTCATTTCCCAGTAATAAACCCGAGTCAGGCATAATTAACATCTTTCTTTACAGTTTACTAAATATTGTTTAATATTCTCTGCACCTTTTGCCGACATCTTAATATAATTAATAAAATACAAATTAATTTAAAAAGCTCTGATTACCATCCAGAACTGAAGATGAGTAGCACGGAATAATCGCAGGGAAGTAAATGAGATGTTTTTTTTTCTCTTTCTTTCTTTTTAAATCCTTATTATACCCCAAAACAAGCTCATTACAGACGCATATTTCTTGAAGTCAGAATGTTAGACTACATTGCGTATTGTCTAATCAGGTCTGTTTCCTTTGCCCTCAGATCTCATTGTTGTTAAATTTATTGCTATAATAAACAGAAATTTATATCATCGCTTCATTCCAGGATAATAAAAATTTAATTTACCAGCCAATTTAAGCAGATTTGTGAAGATGATTAGTGTATAATTCACGCAAACAGCACAATCCGATTGGTCCCATATGTGGGGGTTAAAAAGCGTTATCCTGGGTGGATAATAGTTGAAGCAAAATGATAGATTTTCACAGTTTGTGAGAGTCACATGGAACCGATGACCTCATCAGTGTTCTGCATTAAAATGTAAAAATAAGCCATCAGAAGGTTTTTTTTATGTGTTTCTGTGTATTATATACTAAAACTTCGAATGTGTTTAAAACACTGCAGTACAAAGTGTGGTTTACTTCTGTTTCTGTGCAGTATACCTAAACTTAAACACTTAAACTCTGTTTAATGACTGGGCTATAAACAGATGTGCTCTGTTCGAATCGCTGGTCCAGCTCAAAGCTCAGAGCTCAACCTTTCATGGCTGAAATGTGATAAAATACAATACAGAAATCTGGTTATAGTTCAGTTTTCTTCATGTTTCCATGTAGTAAAGAGAGTTACATGCTTGTGCATGTGTGCAGAGCTGTAATGATTTCAAAAATGTAAGAAATAAACCATAAAAATTCTTTCTTTTCTTCCATTCTCTTTCGTGTGTTTGGGTTTTGTGTTGTTGTTGTTTTTTTTAATCTTCATTGACGTTTGGAATGAAAACCCCCCTGCTTGGCCCCAGACCTCATTAGAGAGCCAACAAACTCAATATGATACTCCAGGAAAGCTCACCCAACAAATCCATGATGACCTGCTGTCATCTATTCCATGCTTTTCATCCATCCCTCTATCCATTTCTCGCATTGGCAAGGATGCACTTTTGGTCCCATAGAAGAACACTGACTTTCAGAAGCCAAGCTGTCCTGCTCAGTCATGATTCATCCAGCAGTCATCAAACTTCATATTATAACTCATTCATCCCACCTAGCTATCCATCATGTCTTTTTTGTGGAGCAGTTACCTCCATATTCTCGCAGAAATGCATCTCTTGTAAAAATAAAAGTATTTAAAAATCTTCATACTTTTCAAAATGTAAACATTTAAACATTTCTTCAGCTCCGAGGGCTAGCATAGCACTTAATAAACTGAAATAACTCTCAAAGTTTTACAGTTTTCCTTAAAAAAATCATTTTAACACCAGCGCTTAGAAGGATAAAACAGTAATGACAGTTGGCCTAATACTGAACCCTGTGGTACACCATGAAGAAATACATGTTCTTCTAGTTTCTTAAATGCTTACAATGGTCCATTTCAACTTTTTAAATTATGAAATCATGTAATTTCTTTATTTTTTATTTTTAAACCTTGTTATAGTGTCAGGGTATGAACTGGCTAAAGTAGTGTTTGGCATTGAAGCTAATGCTCTCGCACATCAGTGACCCACATCTGTTCCTGATTTACTGAAAGTGAGCAGAATGGATTTAATGTGATTATGGGCTGGTGGTCAGTCAGGAGCCATACACAAGCTGTTCAGACCACTGCCTTTCTGCTCACGGTGCACAGCTCCAGGCAATCCAGTGTCCAGTGTCACAACATTTATACAAAGGATATATACCTCAGTGTTTATAGTGTGGAATTTATGGAACTCCACAGTGCTGGAGCAGGACAGGGACAAGGAAGAGGAGGATGTCATAGGAGCATGGTTTACAGTCTTTGTGCAATTCGGTCCTGATTTTTCATTCAGTAGTGTTGCAAAAAGCCACCAAGACACTGATCTTCATCTAAATATGCATCTCACCCCGGATTTTTAATTACATTGTTTTTAAATCTTAAGTACTTTTGATTCTTGCTCACTATAAACGACATGATGTAAAATAGACATTTGTAATAATTATATTTTTTATGTGTAGTGTACATCATGTAAAGGAAATTGAAATGTTGGACTGAATATTATAGATATATTCTATTATATAATCATTACAAATAGATCATATAAATCAATTAATTCCAAGAAATCGAATTGATCCAAAGTGTGAAATGTTAAATAAGTTTAATTTTGTTTTATTAGTATAATTTTTGGCTCTACGGTGGAGTAGTGGTTAGTACGTCCGCCTCACAGCAAAAAGGTTTTGGGTTCGAGTCCGGGGCTCGACGAGGTGTGTGGAGTTTGCATACTTGCTTGGGTTTCCTCTGAGTACTCTGGTTTTCTTCAACAGTCCAAAGACCTGCACATTAGGCTTAATCGGTTGTTCCAAATTGCCCCTAGGTGTGAGTGAGTTAATTGTGTGTGTGTTGTGTGTGTTGACCCTGCGATGGACTGTTGTTGTTTAGGGTATACCCTGCCTCTTGCTCGGAGTTGGCTGAGATAGGTTCCAGCCTTCCCGCGGCCATAGTAGCAGTTCTAATGAATGAATGAATGAAGTATAACAATGCAACAAAAAGTGTTAGAATAACAATGAATGCTTATTCCTTCATTCATTCATCTTTTAAGCAGCTTAATCCTAATTAGGGTCGCAGGGAGGCTGGAGCCCATCTCAGCCGACTCTGGGTGAAGGCGGGGTACACCCCAAACATCTCGCCATGCCATCGCAGGGCCAACACTCATATAACCACTCACACTCACAGCGAGGAGCGATTTGGAACAGCCAATTAGCCTACTGTACATTTTTTGGACTGTGGGAGGAAACCCAGTACCCAGAGGAAACCCATGCAAGCACAGGGATATGGTCTCGATACAGAAACACGCGAGACCAGGAATCGCCCCTAATAAATGTTTAATTAGTTACTTTTTATTTATTTAGTTAGTTGGTTAGTTTTGTTTATTTCTTGGCACTCATACTTTATGTTTATGTCTGCAAGGCTAGGCTCAATAATTGCTGCTTGTGATTATTCAGCATTTTCTAGCACGTCAATAATAAAAAAGTTCCTCCCCCTGCGACACTATTAAATCCTACGACAGTTGATTCCTCTTTCAATAATAATTTCAAGAAGGATCCTTCAGAACCTTTGTTTTCTGATTGTAGAGGATGTAGCTCGAGCGGCACCCCACAAAAAACCACTGACGCTGCATCTTTTTTTCCTTCTTTTTGTTTTCTCTCATCATCTCCTCATCACCTGTAATCTCTGCTGACTGGAGCAGTTTATTAGTTCTAATCCCATCACTGAAGGCTGCAGAATGCGATTTGCTCACTATTATTAGTTAAATATGTGCACTGGCTGATGGACAGTTGGATTAGCATCCATTTTTAGTACTCAGTCAATAGCATGCCGAGTGGTACTATGTCAGGCAGCATTTGGGAGGGTAAGATAGGGTACATGATGCGATGTTTAATACTGTAGGGGGGGGAAATGAATGTTTGTGTGTAGAGCTTGTAAGCTGTTCCTGGCACTCCCGAGTCTCATGATTTATGCCAGACTGGCCACTGAAAAAGCGCCAGAATTCACTAATCAGGGAGAGTCATTCATCAAGAGAGAGACAGGCCATATAACCCTCAATTGTGTGTGTGTGTGCGTGTGCGTGTGCGTGTGCGTGTGTGTGTGTGCGTGTGTGTGTGTGTGTGTGTGTGTGTGTGTGTGTGTGTGTGTGTG
>JAOUQZ010000029.1:2518517-2533340 GCA_028564935.1 Neosilurus hyrtlii | reverse complement strand
ATATATATAAAGCATTATGACAATAGAATAAAAAAATAGAATTTGGACACAATAAAGTTAGTATGTACACTGAACTGAGAGCTGCTGCTATTACAGAGAATTAATTCACACTTTCAGATTTAATCAGACGAAAAAGCAAAGATTAAAATCCTTTCCCCGGAAGACAAGACGTTCGTATGAAGTGTGAAGATTTCTGTCTCATCTCTTCCTCTTTATGAGAGATGCTCATCTCTGTGAATTCTGTTTTATATCACGTCAGTTAAATTCACATCAGATTAAACTGATTAATGTTTCACGGGTCACTTTTCTGCTGATCCATAAACACCAAAGACTTTGACAGAGGAAGTGCAGGAGAGATCGAAGCTTTATTTCTAAATTGATGTCACACTTATTCACTGAACCACTAAATCTTTTTAGGGTGATGGGGAATTTCAGCCGACTCTGGGCGAAGGCGGGGGACACCCTGAAATGCCAGACCATCACAGGGCCATCACGCACACAACCAATCACACTCACACTTACACCTAGGGGAACTTTGGAACAGACAATTAGCCTGCTGTGCATGTCTTTAGACTGCAGGAGGAAACCGGAGTACCTGGAGGAAACCCATGCAAGCACAGGGAGAACATGCAAATTCCATATAGAACCACCCTCCCCAAGCCCGGGACTCGAATCCAGGACTTTCTTTCTGTGCCGTGCCACCTAAAATTATATATATATATGTATACTGTATATGTGTGTGTGTGTGTGTTTGTGTGTGTTTAATTTTCATGTTTAAATCATACATTAATGTAGTTAATAAAAAGGATGGCATCGCAAAAATAAAAAATAAACAAATAATAATCTGATGATCTTTGTCCTGTGCAAAGCATGCTGGGAAGATAAGATAATCAGATAACATCCCCGCATTGTTTTCCAAAATCACACTTCATATATTTTACTGTAACTGAAAATACTCAGTAGTAATTAAAACTTTCACTACACATACAGAGCGACAGGTTATTTCTATTATTTCTGATACACTGAAGAAGAAAATTACACACCAAGATAAGGCTCAGAGTATGAAAACACTTTTAGAATAATAATGTATCTATAAAACACTGATATTTTAATTTCCTAATTTCCGTTTGTCTAACCTCAACCAGAAAAGCTCTAAGTGCAGCCCCTGGAGCATGTAACAAACACTTGACCTTAAAAGTGTGTATAAATAAAGCTTTGACCCTGTTTTGCCTTTTTCTTAATAGTGATGGAACCACTTTTTCACACAGATGATCTGTGGTTATGCAACAGAGTCCAGAGTAGATGTGAAGACACAACCGGATGCATTCTATTTCACAACGGCACTTGGGGAACGATCCCTACTTGAATACCGCACTTCAAAAAACAAACAAACAAAAAACATTCTGTCTCACAATGTTAAAGAATACTTTAAAAAATTCCCGGATCCGGAATATGATCTGGATCATCTACAAAATCGAATTGAGTCTTTCTTTTCCAAAGCTCCGGCTCTGGGATAAACTTCATGAAAACATGAACATAACTTTTCGGCGTAATCCTGCTAACACACACACACACACACACACACACACACACACACACACACACACACACACACACACACACACACACAAACTGAGGGTAAAACATAACCTCTTTGGTGGAAATATAAAAAGAATCACCTAAATTTCACTTTGTAAGGTTTTTTTTATTATTATTAAGAATGATCCTCTGCACAGCTGACAGGCTCCTTGCATTGATACGGTCTTTTCACATGAACCTGGCCTGGTAGAATACGTTCCACGTTATCTCTTGTGCACAGTGCTTTGCAGCGAGGTTGTGTATGGAATAGAAGAAAGGATGAGGCTGTAAATGAGCGTTCAGCACTGGCATGCCTCACTAAAGCTTTCCATCACCTCTGGCTGCTGCTCTCTGCATGCCGTGGTCTCGGCTTTTCCTTCACCAGATTAACCTCGTGCTCCGGCTGGCACACAATTGTTATTTTGTAAATTAGGAAAAACCTCCCTCGAGCTTCCTGTCCAACTAAAGCAGAGATGAGATAAAGGAAGGTGTCGATGGAGGGATTAACGCACAGGAGGAGTAATCTTGGAATCTCTGCTCCCTTTTTTTTAGACATCAGATGATCAAATGATGGGGTTTTCCTGCATCTTGGTGAACCTGCCACAAACTACTACTACAGACCCAGAGGTGCGGGAACCTCCACCATACAGCATGGATAATGTAGCGCATAGCACGTTCAATATACTAGGTACTGGTTTAAATGATCCGGGTGCGATATATTCGATAGACCATATTAGCAAAAAACCTGCAAGATGGCTCCGGTTTGACCTTTTAAAGGTCACTCAACGTCAAAGGTTACTGTCTCATTTGGAAGTCCATACATGGTTTCCTATTAGTGTTCCATAGTAACGGCATGTCGGTCAGCTGTCAGAGGTCATATGTACTCTGTCTCCATAACTTTATAACCTTGCTCTCACCTTGAACTTTGACCTAGACATTCCAAAGTCAAATAATCTCTGTAACTCTGATCAGGTAGTGTCCTCACCAAGTTTTGTGGCAAAAAAAATTTCCCGAACCACTTAATCCCAGTAGGATTGAAGGAAGGCTACAGCCTATCTAAGCCAACCCAGTGAAGGCCCTATGAACAGCATGCCAGTCCACCACAGGTCCAACATACGCGACCATTTACATTCACACTTACACCGAGGGGCAATTTGGAACATTCAGTTAGCCTACCGTGCATGTCTTTGGATTGTGGGAAAAAAACAGACTCACCAGAGGAAACCCATGCAAGCACTGGGAGAACATGCAAACTCCACACTGAAATGTCCGAGCCGCGTAGGGACTCAAGCCCAGGACCTTATTGCCATGAGGCAGACATGCTAACCACTATACCACTGTCTTGTCTATAGGTAGTGAAATGACCACTAAATGCTGAAAGAGCACTTCCTCTTAGCAGTGTATGTTAAATCATCCAATATTGACAGCCAGTGTAGCGCATTAGCTACGATAGACAGACATGCTAACTCTTTCTCCTTCTATAGGGAACAATCCGTTTTGTTCTGATTGGATTAGCATTTTTTTTAAATTTTCAAAATCATTAATTCCTACAGTAATTAAATTAAAGAGTATTAAGTATAAATGAGTGAATATACAGGACATGGTGTCATTATTCCAATAATTTTATTGTAAAAAAGAAAAAAATGATGCAGACTGAGAAACAAACATCGGCTACAAAAATTTTTTTTTAAAGCTAACTGGATTTTTCTGCAAACCATTTTATTTATTGCGTAAATTCTCCTGCAATGGATTTCTGAAGAAATAATCTGGTGTGCAGTTTGATGAATGAGACCCGATGGTCTGATCTACACCCCTAAGCACCGTCCTTACTTCTGAATTCACATCGAACGGCCCCCTCATTCATGCACGGCTCCAAGTTTTCTCGTACTGCATTGCTTACGGCTTCACACCCAGCATCGCTCCCATGTCTACGACCTTATTTATTTATGCTTTAAGCATCCTTCCTAGTTCTGCATTTGTCCTGTGCATTTGAGTGTTATGCTGGCACTTTGTGACTTCTGAGACTATGATTGAGCTCCAGATAGTCTTCTATTTGTCTTCTTGATATGTGGTGGCATGGGACACACCTGGCTCTGAAATAGAAAACAGAACGGCGGTAGCGTCCAGACACCGCCCCGTTCCTGCAAAACGTCTCCCCTGATTGATCTGCCCTCTCTGCTAATGACTATCCGCCCCACTCCCCCCCATGTCTCCACTGTTTTCTCCCATTAAAAATGTATTTATTTCAGGAGCGTTGGACGGCCATGATAAAGCTTGTCCCTGCGGCCACGCCGCCCAAGACGCAGGGCGAAAGAAAAAACATTCCCCCCTCCCCAGATGTCCATTTCACCCTGATGTCCCCAGATGTATTGATCAAAGGAGTGCACGCGGCTGTTTCACGTCCCATCACAAATTGATCTGGTCCATGATAGAATGCCTTTTTTGTCTCCTATCCAGTCTATAAAGATGAACGCCAGTGGTGGGAGGAAAGTAAATTGAAGAGAGAATAGATGCACCTTGAGATGAGGGCTTGGTGGCTCCCCTCCCTTTCCCCGATGCTCTGGCATCCAAGCCATGGGAAAAGCAAGGATCGTAGCATCGAAAGGGGAGAAAAACAATCCGTGGGTGTGTGCCAGGGTTTTGTCTATAGTAAGGCATATAGAATACACATTTTCCATCTTGCAACGCATAACAATATCCAGTGATTCAAAATAAGGTCAGAGAAAACTCTTGCGAAGGGAAAAAATAAACAAGGTAAAAAGCAATTCAGGAATACAGCTGCAAGCAGCGATTCCCGGGGTCCAAGCGAAAAGACTAATGATGATGAGGAGGAGTAATGGTGATGAAGAGGACATGACGTTCCAGAGAGGGGTTTGAATCTGGGAAGATTTCACAAAGAGAAAGTGATGATGTCACACAGAGCGGCTTTTTACCACAGAACGAAAGACGTGCCATGATAAAAACTAATCCGACTAAAAACCAAGCTGATGCTTGAACCCTTAATTACTTCATGATCTTCAGTGGTGTCCATTATATCAAAGCTATTTTATGGACATGTTAGTCCATAATTACGTGGTATCCCACAATGCTGTGCTAGTAGTGGGGCAAGGAGATTTTTATTAATTTGGCACTGGGATGGACGTCACGCACAAATTTGGCGCTTTCCATTACAGATGTTGAGAAGCCAGGCAAGTCATCAAGAGGAGGCTACATAGCCATCAGCGTGTTTCTGCCCTGCGATGGCCTGGCGAGCTGTCCAGGGTGTACTCTGCACTCGCCCAGAGTCAGCTGAGATGGGCGCCAGCCTCCCCGCGACCCTAACTAGGATTAAGCGGTTCAGAAAATGGATGGATGTTGAGAAGCCAATTACAGCAACTCCCAGTCAGGATCGCCATTGTTAGCAATACCAGATGATAGCAAAGCATTATGCAGTATTTTTGTACATATAAATAAAACAAAAAAGACAATAAGACAGATTGCTAATAAGTAGTATATGACTATAACTTTCATTCTGTTAATCCACGGAGAAGCCGTCTTGGATTTTGAGGTCAGGGTTGGTGGGGTTCCCCCTGAATTTTGCAAATCAAGAAGCAGGACTGTACCAGATACTATATCCTACTGGAAATCCTGGCTGCAGAGTGGTGAAGCGGCAAGGTGCGCCACTATCATCCCGGAGAACATGAGTTAGGCTCCGGTTGAGGTCTGTGCCTGGGAGCCCATGGAAACCATTTGGCCAAGCTCTCAGGGATCAAAGAGATCACGAGCCAATCCTGGGAGTTCATAAGCTCATGTACACAAGGGGTGGATAGTGCTGAATATGATGCAGGCGGCAGGCTGGCATCAGATTTATCAAGGGAAGCACGTGCATGCCCTCTGTCCTCCCTGATTGGTTGTGGTGGCATAATAGTAAAAAAGCTTCCGAAGCAGTCAGTGCCACCAAACCTAGTCTAATTTTATTCTAAACATACCGAACGTGGTGTTCTTGATCCGTCTATTTTGCATAATGTTCTACTGATGAGATGCAATTAATTTTCTACCTAAAATCCCCTCCCCCCCAGTTCCCTTTGTACAAAGTGAAGTCAAGGTTTAGAACATCCCATTAGCCTTCAGGGGCATCCCGTGGGACGGATTAACCAGCACCTTTCAGGAGACGGAAAATGTAATCATGTTGGTGTCTCCGTTCATATCTATCCCTCAAGATTAATAGTGGCTTGTTTGTACTGGCTTTAATGGGTGGAGGTTAAAACCTGATATGTCCTCTATGCTGCTCTGTCGATGGACGTGCGGCTGGGGAGGTCATCGGGGTCAGCCCGTATTTGACAGCCAGTGAGAAACGAGCAGGCGGAACAGGACAGGAACGGGAAAGCGATCGATCTATCAGGTTCTGCAGATATCAGTGTCCAAGATGGTTCCCTCGTAAATCGAAGCATTTTTACGAATGAAAGCAAGCTGAATTCTCGATTCTGATTGGTTAGAAGGTGTAAACAATGCCCAGTTTTAAATGCATGTTCATTACCAGTGATGTCATTTAATGATATGAAACTGTTCAAGTTACATTATTAAAAACATTTTTAACAACCAACAACTTCAGCTCCTAAGTGCTATGGTGTGCTGGTGGCATTTTAAAAGTCTGACCTGAAATGTGTTTACATTCACTTAAAACTCCAGAAAAACTGAACAATGCTGCTAAACCTCACCACCATCATGGCATGGGTGTAAAAATATAAAAATACCACCGGAAATGTGCTACTGTACCTTCAACTGTCAATCAGCACAGCATTTTCCCCCCTGTAGCTGCTGAGAGACATGTATTCAGAGAGAGAGAAGGGGGGGGGGGGGTAGAGAGAGACGCAAATAAGAGAAATGAGAGAGAAAGAAAACGAAAGAGAGCATGAGAGTAGATAAGAGAGAGAGAGAGACAGAAAGAAAGCGAAAGAGAGAGACAATGAGAGGAGCTAGGGATAGGGCATTATAGAAGATAAGAGAGAGATTAAGAGAGACAAAGAAAATGAAAGAGAGAAAGACCAAGAGAGAAGATAGAGAGAGAGAGAGAGTGCGACAGAAAGAAAGCGAAAGAGGAGAAAGAAAGGGAGAAAGAGAGAGTGAGAAAGAGAGAGGTGGAATGAGAGAAAAAATGAAAGACAGACAAAGAAAGTGAAAAAGAGAATGACAGACATGAGAAAGAGAGAAAGAAAATGAAATGAAAGAGCACGAGAGAGAAGATACAGGGGAGAGAGAAAAAACAGCAAAACAGCGAGAACGAGGGAGTAGATAGAAAGAGAGCATGAGAAAGAGAAAGGGTGACAGCAGGAAAGAAAGAGAGTAAGGGAGAGAGAGAACAAGAGAGAGAATAAGACAGAGAGCGAATGAGAGATATACAAGATTAGAGAGGCAGAGAAAGAACAAGAGTAAGAGAGAGAGAGAAGGAGAGCGAGAGAGAAAAGTTGAGAGAGAGAGTAAGGAAGAGAAAGGGAGAGAGAGTGCAAGAGCATGAGTGAGAGTAGGAAAGAAATGGAGTGAAAGAGAGAGAGAGAGTGGAAGAGCGTAAGAGAGTCAGGCGACTTTGAAAATGAACAAGGACAGTGACTAGCCTTTGGTCTCTCATTACCTGAAATGGAGTAAAAACGCCGTAGATTCGCCGTTCTTCATTCTTTACTACATCAGCCACAAACTCGTGCGACTCACGTCACACTGACTAATCACATTGTGGAGTGTTTAATCAGCACTCCGAATAATCAGAACTCTTCTCGTGATAGGCTGGAGCGTGATGCTAACACTAGCACTTGCTGTGTCTCAGAAACTCGCCGCACGGGGATCTTGTGATCATGTGACGTGACATGAGCAGGTAATTGATTTGGCATGTTACAGGGACATGTCAGTGCATATTACAGTGGGTTTTACTTCATAAGCCCTTTTGTCATCCCTGTATTCGAGAAAAATAGTCTTCTTTTCATCCAGGCTCCCAGAGCTCTCCCCTTGTCCTCTGATGAGCAATAATGAAGTTATTACCACGACCCTGCTTTCGCTAAATGGCTGCATTTAAAGGCTGTTTGTGCCATTTAATTCCCTCGGCACCCTCGTTTTGAGAAGAGGCAATAAGCGCCATGAGACGTATGTACATATGTTTATCAGTGTATTTTATTTGACACGTTCTTCAGGAAGTATGAGGTTTATATTTTTTTCCATGACGAGCACTAAAGGAAGAAGGACGACGGGAGAAAGAAAAAGCTAATGGCTGCCGAGACTCCATTTGTGACTAATGGCCTCTTTAACCTGAAGCACTTAATTGGTTTCCAAGCACTTTAAAGTACATGAAGCATACAACAGTGCCTGATAAGAAGAGCTTCTTCTCAATCAAAGACTGTTTTTTTTTTATCCAAACACTTCAAGATCATCTACTTGTTAAATTACTCTGTAGTTTTCTTGCACTAACAAGCATTTCAGGCTAATTTTTTACTTAGCATTCTTCCAGGGGTCACCTCTTCAAACTCACCTACTCACTCATTTACCAAACAGTTTAATCCTATTAGGGCCGCGGGGGAGCCCTGAGCCTATCTCAGCCGACACTGGATGAAGACGGGGTACATTCTGAAAAGCTCGCCAGACCATCACATGCAACCATTCGCACTCACACTCACACCTAGGGTCAATTTGGAACAGCCAGTTAGCCTACTGTGTTATGGAGGAAACCCGGCGGAAACGTATGAGAACAAACAGACAGAAACACCTTTCCATCTTGCTGTGAGGCGGATGTGCTGACCACTACGCCACATTGCCGCTCGTAGTGGTTTGCACGTCTGTCTCGCCGCAAGAAGGTCCTGGGTTCGAGTCCCAGGCTCAGCAAGGGTGTTTCTGTGCATGCGTGGGTTTCATCCGGGTGCTCCGGTTTCCTCCCACAGTCAAAAGACATGCACGTTAGGCTAACTGGCTGTGTGAGTGTGAACGGTTTTGGTCCTGTGACAGACTGGCGAGCTGTTTAGGGTGTACCATGCCTACTGTAGGCTCCAGCTTCCCCGCGACCCTATTTGGATTTAGCGGTTTGTCAAATGGATGAATGCTGAATGTATTGAGCATGGGACGGCATGAAGGAGTAACAGGACATTTGAGCCCTGGGCTCGGCGAGGGTGTTTCTGTGTGAAATTTGCATGTTTCATCTGGGCTTGCATGGGCTAGCGCACCCACCTCTGTCTAGTGTAGCTGTAACTTGGACTCTGGGCATTTGTTATTGTCTCTTATTTTGGCTGTTCTGCGTTCCTGTTCTCTACCAGCGGGACTGAATACATGTCGAACACTTTCACGTTTCCTCCCTCAGGAGTGAATGCTACTCTATATCGAGACCTGGAAATCTGCAGGGAATAGTATTGACATACCCATGGGGTTGGAGTGAAAATAAATGCATGCCTCGATTCTCTTGTTTAGTTGTTGGTCTGTGCTTTTAACAGAATGTGCCTAATTTGGCGCAGTTGTAAGAATTCACATGGTTTGGTAATTTGTCTGGGTTGAAAAAGGGGGGGGGGGGGGGGGGTAAAAGCTGATTGCTATTAAAAGCAATTGAAGGGTACACCAAACAGTTGAGGTCAAACTCCTGATGTTAGAAAGGTTTGTAATTATCGTTGAAAGGTCTAGAAGACTGCAAGGCAGTTCTAACAATGACAACATGGAATAAATTCCGGTTTATTTCCCTTGCATGTTTTTTCACTGCTTGTGGGGGTTTCCTGTGGATACAGTTGTGTGAGAATGGTTTTGGACCTGTAATTGACTGGCGAGCTGTTCAGGGTGCACCCTGCCTTTGCCCGAAACCCTCTGAGATAGGCTCCTAAATTCATAAACAATCGAACGAATAAAAAGACATTGCAGCTCAAACCTCAGCTAACTCTCCACCATAACACAGTGTCACTAGAGATATCATCAGAGAACCTGTACGTTGTACTAGCATGTACTGGTGAACACAGCATTGGACACTTTTGATTGTATCCTCAGCACGAGAGGGATTTGTTGTTTCTACGGACATCAGCCAGCTCGCGAGCGTGTGTTTGCTGGGTTGTAACACTCATTCCCTAGGCGCGAGTGTGTGAACTCGTGTATGAAGGTAGTATCTGTCAGGAACGGGTCTGCTTGAGAGAGCATCATCGCAGGTGTGAAAACAGCATCGAGGGGTTTTAACTCAGACTGTCATACACACGCTCACATGTGGATCAGGGTTCTAAGGAGCGCAGAGCTTTGTTTGCTAGTCGTGGATTTCAGGGACACTCTTTACAATGTCCATACATGGACTACACTGAGATGATGTGAGTAGACATGTCAGTGGTAAGGAATGGTCCAAATGACATCTGGAAAGTACTGTGGTACTGATGGGGGGTGCACCACAAGAAGGCTCCTGTTAGCATTTATGGTTACTTTATCATAACTGACACTTATTTGTTTGGCAGTTGCTTTTATCCATCGTGTATTCTGAGCACGCCTGGCCTGAATTCCCTGTCCTCTGTCCAACTTCTCATTCCATTCCCGTTTGCTTCACCACTGGCCTTTCTGTATAGCAAGAGGCTACAGTGAATGAAATGCATTGTGGGTGGAAACACGCCATCGTTCTTGTCATTCATTGCTAACGTCAGCATGCTTGATGAAGCCGTGTGCTGCATTGCCGAGTGTTTCTCGAATGCTGGGCTGTCTCATTTCGTCCAGTCCTCCATGCTTCCTCTGTGACATTGACTAAGTACCCTGATCTTTAATGAGCAAAGCTTTTCTAGTCTGTGATCTTCCTTATCTTTCTTCTTTCTTTTCTTCCTGGTCTGTTCTTTCTCTCTTTATTTCTCTTTCCTTATGTTTTCATTCCATCGGCCATCGTTCCTATTGTTTCTTTCTTTCACCCCTCCCTTTCCCACTGTCCTGGCTTTTCTCCCCTCACCTCCCCCCTTACCCCAAACCTCTTCTCTACTCTGCCCTTCTTGGCTCTTTACCTCTCTCGGCTTCTGTTTCTTCTACTCCTTTCCTCTCTGCCTCCCTCCTCTCCCCCTCCCTCCTTCCCTGTATATGACTAACGGATCAGAGGGCACTCCAGCTGTCCAGCCCTCTGATCCCCCCGTTCCCCACACTCCTTCGTTGACTTACTCCTCTCCTCCCCCACCAGTTGTCCCGAGCTCAGGCGTCCTCCCCTCCTCCCCCCGGGACGTGACCCCCGTGCTTGTGTCCAGCCGTTTTGTCCGCCTCTCCTGGCGCCCCCCAACGGAGACACGGGGCACCATCCTCACCTATGGAGTCTTCTACATGCAGGAGGGCATCAACAGGTGAGAACCTCTCTCATTATTAATGTTATTATTATTATTATTATTATTATTATTATTATCACTATTTCCATGCTGTTATTATCTGCAATGGATTAGCGAGCTGTCCAGAGTGTAACCTGCCTTCACCTGGAGTCGGCTGAGATAGCCTCCAGCCTCTTGCAACCAACATAGGCAACTGAATGAATAAATGCAGAAATTATTATTATTATTATTATTATTATTATTATTATTATTATTATTATTATCATTACTGAATCCCCCACAAATCACAGGAATGCTATTCAGGGACTGTCTGCAGCCACCACTGCAGATGCCCTAGGAAGCATGCCACCAGCCCATAGAAACTGGGCCACCTTGACCTAATTTTTAGGGTCACAGAGGTCGGTTCATCAAAAATGCCCTTTAACACTCTAGAGGCTTCCGTTGACCACGTGGGGGATACAGGTAGTGTCCTGTGGAAGAACGCAATTCTAATTATTGTTATTATTACAAGCAAGCAGGACATTAATAGCGACAAGCACCAGGTGCGTAAATAAAATACGCAAACACTTGTGATAGAAGCTCTAGCTGCGAATCAGCCATGTTTTGTTTTAGTTTTTTTAAAGGCTTGGTTCACAAAAAGAAACATGACTGTCTAACTCAAATCAAATGCTGCTTGTGTAAAATGAAAGTATTTAATTAAAACCCAAAACGCACAAAAGCATAAGAACGTCTTTGATTTCGCTTTTTAATTTGTATGGAAACACAATGATGGGTCGATAGATGGAAATGAAAGCAGGACTGAATATGCCAGATGGGAGTGTAGGCATGTCTCTGCATGTATTGACTATAAAATGCACTATATAGGGGCGTTTCTACTTGTTTTATAGTCAGACAGCACAGTAGAAGATCCGGAGTGTTTATGTAATTCCACAACCTAAAGTAAATCCATAGAGGTCCTGAATACCCATACTGCACTTTAAATCTGGCACCTTTCTAGACATAGGGATTGTGGACATAAATTGACAAGAGGGGAATGCAGAAGAAGAAGTATGAGTCACTGGGTTTGATTATTACCCCTGCCCAAAATTAAGTAGCCGGCACTTATGAGTCTGTCTGATTCTGTTTGTCTGTCAACAAAATCCTGGCCACACCCATGCACAAATTTTCAGCAAACTTGGTATCAGAGATTATTTGAATTTTGGAATGCTTAGGTCAAAGGTCAAGGTCAGAGCAAGTGTGAGTGGGGTAAGTTTTTGTTGTTGTTCTTTTCCACTATAGTCCTGTCCATGTATATATATGGCGAGAACATGGCTAATTAAAACCAGTACCTAAGTAAGGTCTATTAGTTGCATCATCTTTGCTGGTGAAGGCTATGACTCCCTGCACTGTACGTATTTTCAGTTTTGTTGGCTAATTAACAGTTATTTCAACGCTAGATAGATTGCTAGCATGAGCCGACTTGATAGGCAGTATGAAATAATTTTCCAAATCATATTCATAAATTTTCATGAATAAATTAATAAATCATTACTGCAAATGCTAAGATACTTGGCTAACAAGCTGAAATAACAGAATTTCTGCGTAGAATTTGAAGCCAAACAAATTTTGAAGATGTTTGCTGCTGTGGAAAGATACTAACAAGCTAACCTTTTGAGCTTTATAAAAGTGTTGAGCGTAAAAAAAACTTTGAGGTCAGACTCACATGGACTCAGCTGGTCAAAGGTTTCTTATTAATAGCCAAACTTTAACTTTTTACAAACTCGCAAAACAGCCCCAGCTACGAAATGAGCGTGATGTGGTGACACCTCACCTTGAAGCGTTTTTTGCTCACTCTTTTATAGACAGCAGGCAGCTGTGGTTCACTCAGGTTCTGTAAGTCAGCAGTATATTAATCTCTCTTTATGGTTCCCCTAAAGCCTGCTTTTTTTTTCTTTTTTTATTCTGAGCCTGTCTCTGATCATCATGCAGTATATAAGCTCTGGACTTCTTAAATAAACCAGCCTCCATATTTAGTGTATTTTAGCTCTGAAGCTGAAGATATTTGGAAGATGGAGTCTTGTAACATGCTTGTAGGGATTTCAGAGTTGTATTTTAATTGACACTCATTAATTTTTTTGCAGAGAGCGGTCAGTGAATGCGACAGAGCCGGAGAGTCTCCAGTTGACGGTGAACAATTTGAAGCCAGAGGCAGTTTATACCTTCAGGGTGGTGGCCTACAATGAGCTGGGGCCGGGAGAGAGCTCTGAGCAAATCCGCCTCTCCACACAACCAGAATGTACGTACACTCATTACATTGTTTTGTACAATGTAAAAGTTTTACGAAGTTTTTTTTATTGTAGTTTACCCACTATTGACAATTATATCGGAATCTTTGCCTTTGAAAACTTACAAGTCATGTCCATTTTTAGCTGATTTACATGTAGAGCTTTTACTGAAGTTAAACATCTGAGTGCAACCATCATTTATTTACTGGAAACATTCAACAAGTTGGAGAAACTTAGCTGAAAGAAGGGAACTGTAGGAAGTTTCACTGGAGAAACTTTAAGACAACAAGACTTAAGTGTTTGATCTTAAAGGGGCGGGGTTTGGTTGATTGAAAAAATGTAGCCTAAATAACCTTGATGGTGTTGTCTAACAGAACCTAGCCATTTATATAAATGTAAATTCGGTTTATGAAGGCTAACATACAACAAATTTACTAGGATATCTATACAGTACTCCTAATTAGGGTCACGGGGAGGCTGGGGCCCATCTCCGCCGACTCCGGGCGAGGGCAGAGTACACCCTGGACAGCTCGCCAGGCCATTGCAGGGCAGAAACATGCTGACGGCTATGCAGCTACTCTTTACAAAAATTAGCAATGGTTCTTTTACATGCCTCTCACAATAGACAGTGAGAGACATGGCCGGCATTTGATAACCCAGTTAGTAACCATTGATAGTGGGGCTTGAGCCCCCGACCTTGCGATCAGTAGCCCAGCACCCTACCACTGGGCCACTATTTAACAAATACAGACTACAGGCTATTTAACAAATATAGACTAGTATATAAAATAGTCTTTCATTGCATATATTACACAATTTTGTTGGCAGCTAAATTTAGGGGGTGGGCGGGGAGGGACTGTACCTTTGGTTCAATACCTCATTTACTCTACTATATTTACTTTTTTATTTTAATAAATTTTATAAACATCACAAATGCAAATATCTGTACACTAATTGAATTGAATTTTGGGGTTAATGCTGTTTACTACTTCACAGGATATCTTTTGAACTCACTCCATGCCTTGTCCTCCTCTGTCTCATTAAAGACCCTTTATTACAAAAAGTTTTATCCAGACATTGGCTTCTCACCTTTTAAATGAGGCTCTGCGGAGATGTTGAACAGCTTGACCTTTTCTTTGTACCCTGCCGACAAGCTTTTCGCCCATAACTCTAAGTCAGTACAGAGAGAACATGCATAGACTGACAAAAGAAACACTCTGGAGGGACCTGCATTCCATGAGCACTGTGCAGTTTTGCAGAAATGCTGGCTGTTTTACATTCTCGTCCCCCCCCCCCCCCCCCCCATCTCTTTCCTCAGCTCTCTATTACCTGTAATTTCTCGAGTTTTCACTGAGAAAGTCTGTAAAACAAAGATTACCATCATCTCAAATATGTGCATATATCAGCATCGGGCCTAGCATACGGCCCTGATGCACCATTAGTTCTGGCTGCGCAGGAGCAGCAAATTGACCTTGACTTTGTAAATTAGGCAGTGATTGAAATGGCAGCATGAGCTAAAATCATTTGACATAGAAAATGTGGCATGACTGCTTAGTATGTTTTGTGAAGAAATGCAAAGCAGGGTTTATGTAAAAATGTTTTTATTTGCAGCAGCTGTTAGTACCATGAAAATAAAAAATATTGCATTATACATATATATATATATATATATATATATATATATATATATATATATATATATATATATAATATGC
>JAOUQZ010000029.1:2505232-2518480 GCA_028564935.1 Neosilurus hyrtlii | reverse complement strand
ATATGCAATATTTTTTAATTTTCAATGAAATCTGACAATCTGAATTAATTATTATATATATAATGTAATACTTATACCTATTGTCTGACTGTGTGTGTGTGTGTGTGTGTGTGTGTGTGTGTGTGTGTGTGTGTGTGTGTGTGTGTGTGTGTGGACCAGTGCAAGTCCCTGGTCCTGTAGAGAACCTGCATGCCGAGGCCATGTCCCCAACCTCCATCCAGGCTTCATGGAGTCCTCCAGCATACGCCAACGGCCCCATCCAAGGCTACCGGCTCCTCTGGACTGAGACGTCCACTGGCAAAGAGCAGGTCTGTATAAAAACCTTCCATAGAACGTAGTCAGTATTGGGCCAAATGTATTTGCAATCACTTAAAAAAAAGAAAGTGGGATGTTATGTAGAATTGTGTGGTTTTCATAACTTTTCAGTTTTGTTTTTAAAAACTAAAGAGGAAATTATTTGCATTTTCATAAAGAATTATATTTTAGATATTTGTACAAATTTTGCTGCTAGGATAGTTAATAGGGTTGATTTGTGGTTAAAGTAATAAAATCATAATTCACAGTTTTATGCGTGGAGTTTGAATCCTCACTTTTAAAACTGTACAGCTATCTAACATGAGCTCCCGTAACAGAATTTCTGACAGGAACTTTAAATAATATTCATCAGAAATCTTATTTCTCATTGCTAACCTTTGTTAGCTAGCTAACTTCAGCTAACCTGGCAGGAATTTTAAATTAGAAATGCATTCGTGTCACAGAACACGAGGAGTTATTCCTGTGTGGTCAACTGTGGCCTGTAGAATGTTTACAGGCATTTTTGATGACTTGACCTCTGTGACCTTGAAAAATAGGTCAAGGGGACTCAGTTTCGATAGGGTGGTATGGATTGCCGTAGGGACCCTTCAACATAAATATAAAATAAATCCATAAACAACAGGCACTGCTAGCGTGTTAACAAGAAGTTTCTGCGTTGGCCATGGATGCTGGTGTGGCGGCAGATGTAAATGTATCTCCTGCGCTTCATGGGGATACGGTAATATCCGATTTTCATATTTCTCAATGCTAACATTTTTCAGCTAGCTAACGCGAGCTAACCTGACAGGAATTTTAAATCATATTTATCAATGTTTATAGTTTTCATTGCTAACATTTGATAGCTTGCTAACTTGAGCTAACCTGACAGGATTTCTGAATGGATTTGGAATTGTGCTGACACGTATCCTCACAATTAACACTCGCAAGATGGCTACCGAGGTACTCTGACGTAATTTCTGAGGGAATTGTCATATTTATTAATATGATTGTAAATATTCTTAATCTTCAGTCATAACACCAACATGCTAGTTTATATGAAGCATTCTGACAGGATACAAAGAGTGAGTACGCCAGTTCTTAGCATGAACTAGCTGGTTAGCATTCGGTAATCTGACAGGATTTTTGAAAGGATTTTGTGTTGTATTCGTAATTGTTTATGATTTTCACCTTTAAAACTATCCAAGTGGCTAATATGAGCTAATCTGACTGGATTGATGTGAGAAGTGTTTAATCATATTTACAAGTATTTTTAATCTTTTCCCCAAACACTACATCGCCAGCTAATATAAGTTTACCATGATTTCCGAGCTTGTTATTTTACCTCATTAAGTGGAATTATAAAACTACTTTTAAAGAGTAGGCCCATGCCCAGAACATTAGATGTGTGTGAGTGTGTGTGTATGTGTTCTCAAGTTTATATATGGCTGAAAGATTTCTCCTCCGTCTGTAAAGCTCTTACTCCCATAATCCTTTGCCATATGCAGACAGAAACCTGAGTGGATTGAACAGCTATCTCCAGGTGTCTGGAATTTGATTACTTCACAAATGTACGGCTTTGCGGTCTTCTCGCGGCATCAGAAGAATGCGAATAGCAGCTGTGATCAGTCGCCGCAGCTTTGAAACCAAACTTATTTCAACCTTGATCCGTTATGTGTTGTTTATCACCAAAGGGCATAATTACAGCACAGCACCCCTACATTTTCTACAGTGATCTTGGCAGCGGTCTCTGTAGAGTGCAAGGTGTCTCATGTTGGCTTGATAAAACAGCAGAGAGAAAATGGGAAGCTAAGTACGGAGAGCTTAGACAGGCGATCAGCTTGATAAACATTTAACATCCTCATGCGTTTTTTTTTTTTTTTTTGCCTGCCTTTCTGCCAGTCTCTCAGGAAAGAAACTAAGCCAAAATATAGACAATAGCTGGTAAGTGAGACTGCAAGGAGAGAATAGAGAACATTTCTGTCATAATGGCTGGTGATGATTGGGTGGTGATCATGAATACAAGCTGTGTAAATCCTGTTGTCTAAATGTTTCCTTCAGACGGGTTCTGGGCTCAGCTTTAAGGGTAGGGTGAGGAGCTCAGTCATCCAGGGAGGCTCGCGGTAAAGCCGCTGCTCCTCTGTATCCAAAGGAGTCAGTTGAGGTGGTTCGGGCATCTGATTAGGATGCCTCCTGGTCGCCTCCCTTTAGAGGTGTTACGGTTATGTCTGACTGGGAGGAAGGCACCGAGTTAGACCTAGAATTTGCTGGAGGGATTATATATCCTGTTTGGGGAATGCCTTGGGAGGAACTAGAGAGTGTCACTGGGGAGAGGCATGCCTGGGTTTACCTCCTAGACCTGTTGCCTCCAAGATCCAATCTCGGATACACGGAAGAAAATGGATGAATGGATGGTTAATAAAAATGAATTAATTTAATTCTCTCTCTCGCTCTCTCCCTCTCTCTCTCTCCCTCTCTATCTCTCTCGGCGTTTCCTGCCATAACCAGAGCATAGAAGTGCTTGGACAGAGCTACAGAATGGAAGGATTGAAGAAGTTTACGGAGTATTCTTTGCGTGTCTTGGCACTGAACCATCACGGGCCAGGCATCACCACAAGTGATATGCTCATCACAACCTGCTCTGATGGTAATGTATTACCCACAATCCTCCATTTGTACCAAATTACCTTCACTTTCTACAGTGTTGGAGGAAACACACTCCATATTCAGTGCCTGAAGCTAGCATTTCCTGTATGTAATTTAATTCGTAACATTTTAGATTAAGAGCAGCGAGACTCAAATGTAGCTCAATAATTGATTAAAGATTACATACTTAACAAAACCAAGCGAAACTATTTCCTACTAAATGCACTGTGATAGACTCAAACTTGTCAATTTTATAGCCAGTCTGACACTAAACAGCTTTCCTAATATGCACATAGATTTGCATATAAATGGAGATTGATTCTTAGGAGAGAGTTTCAGAGTTTAGGGTAAATATGCAAACTGTTCAATTGGAATCTGTAATTGGAATAAAGAATTAACAAAAATGAAAATCTTAAATGAAGCTTTGTCGCTATTTCTGTTTGTCCGAAATCGCCTCACATCTGACCTTGTCATATTCCATGGAGGTAACACCGTCCAGATCATCGGAACTCTAATTAAGTAATTTATCACACATTAACGGATGTCTCATTACATTTATCACACATAGACTGACCGTGGCTTCAGTTTCATCGATTTCTCACGGCGTCAGTCAACTCTGACAGCAGGCCATGATCCGGTAAAGACACATTCGACCTGCTCGAGACTTCATCGCATCTCTATTACAGAGTCATGGTATGAGAAGACAGACTGAGAGATCGATAGATGGACTGAATAGTGAATGAATGACAGAGGACATTACCGGCAGAGAGATAGAGAGATGGAGAGTGAGACAGAAAGCCGCCATTCCATCATTCAGACAGACAGATGTCTAGCAGATTCCTACTTGTTTGCTGGAATGAAGGGGGGGGTGCTGTCAGGATCTTGTAAAAGTTTGGACTATAAGATCATCCACTCTGCATTCTGCTCACATCGCACTTCCGTCACTCTCCATTCCGCTGCTCTCCTCTTGCTGGACCTCACTTGTACTTGTGCTGATTTTCTGGCACGCTCTCACACTCTCAGCCTGTGATTCGAATGAGAGCTCTTTTTGATAGTGTAGCTCAGGCGCTCTGATCCTGCAGGCCGTCTGAGCACTGACATCAAAACCCTAAACATCATAGTCAGTAAACGACTGCGTCTGCATACAGAACTGATAATTCTCCATTACAAATAGCGTCTGAAAGGATGATAAATATTAGACATTACAATACAAATGGGTGACAATTAAATGATAAAACAATTGTTATGTTGGGGTGAGGGGGGTGGGGGTAATAAATTTTTTTGCTCAAGTGCTTTAGATTCACTTGTGTCCTTAGAGAGAAGCTTTCCTGCAAATTACTTCTGTTCAATTCGATCATCTAAATATGTTGTCTTGATGGGCATGGCTTCTTTCTGAATGACCCACCCCCAAAGAGTGAAGTTAGTTGCATGATACAGTCTTAAGATGCTCATACAAGGCAACGGGAACAAGCTGCCTCCAGAAAAACTCTCGGCCAGAGCAAGCCGCACCCACTTCCTTTCTTATTGTGGTCAAACCGGAGGCAAGCTGGAAGCTAGAGGGACAACACGCAAGCAAACCACTGGAGAAGAACCGCCCATCTGGACACTACTGTGCACACGTAGACCCTTCTCCATCGGAACGTTCCATCACCACACCATTCAAACAACGGCAGAGGGAAGCTCTTTTGTGAACGTGGTGTTCATTGGTGGGCAGTGCAGTTGCGTAGTAGTTAGCAAGTCCGCCTCATGGCAAGAAGGTCCTGGTCGCGAGTCCCATGCTCGGGTGTCTGTATGGAGTTTGTATGTTCCCCCAGTTCTTGCATACTGCTTCATTCCACAGTTCAGGGTGTATCCTGCCTTCACCCAGTGTTGGCTGAGATTTCCTGCTAGGGTAGTAGGTAAGTGAGTGTTCATTGGTCCAGTAGAGTGCTAAGTGAGCCCTGAAGCGGTTCTGGAGGCTCAAACACGCACTATTTTGTTGTTTCCTTAAATTACTCACCCTTCTGGTTCTCAAGATACAAGCAAGAATACTGATGGAAATTCCAGCTTGATATTAAATGGGTTTCTGTCCGTTCGTCCTGATTAGCTGTCCAAGTAAAGGCTATTGATTTAAGTATAAGGTGGCGTTCTCAAAGGAATCCTTATCGGCATGCGCCTGAATGAAGCGCACTGGGTGAATACAAATGTAGCGACAGAAGTTTTGTTTGCAGACTTTGCATCAGAAATTACTTTGTGTGAGAAGAGATAAAAAGAGAAGGAGCTGTTCTTAACATCATTAGGTGGGAGTGACCAGTAAACATCAACCCTCCAGTATAAAACCAGTTTGCTCTTTCCAGTGGGCATGTGGCAGAGTACAGCTCTCACCTCACAACAGGAAGGTCCTGGGTTTGAGTCCCGGGCTTGGGCTCTGTTTGGAGTTTGCATGTTCTTCATACACTTGGGTGGGTTTCCTCTGGGTACTCCGATTTCCTTGCACAGTCGAAGGACATGCACATTAGGCTAATTGGATGTTCCAAACTGCCTCTAGGTGTGAGTGTGAATGGTTGTGTGTATGCTGGCCCTGTGATGGACTGGCAAGCTCTTCTGGGTGTACCTTGCCTTTGCACAGAGTCAGCTCCAGTCTCCCCGACGCCCTAGTGTTCATTCTTCATTCAGTCTATCGTCTCCATCATCATCATCCCATCTCAACCTTCATCTCTGCTGATCCCCCTATCCATTTCTTGCTAAGACCGTCTCTCTATAATCACCCTATTCTGTGCTTCATCTCTCCTTTCATTTCTCCGTTTGGGTCTGTTTGGAACCGTCGCCTTGACTCCCCGCTCCTTGGCCAGATTGCGTCTTTGCATTCCGTATAGCATGCACTAAGAGGCTGCGGGAATTTATTGTCTGTCAGTTCGCATTAGGAAACGCCAGCGAATGTTTCAAATGAGCCGTGAGACCTGCCTTTCCCATTTTCCTGCTTAATTAAAGGCCCCCTGTGTTTCACTAATGAAATTGTGTGACACTGCAACTCCCTCTCTGTCTCTTTTTCTTTTACGACTACCTTCTATGAGGTAATTACCGGTCTGGCTGTCAGAAATACACACTACCCTGAAGAGTCGCTAGATATGTAAACACACTCGCGTACACAAACACTACGGCAGGATCCCAGGCTGCACGCTGGAGTCGTAATTATTTCGGAAGGAGACGTCCGACCCGAACTTGTTGCACAATAACAATTAGCAGGTGAAGGTAGAGGCTCATTACCAACATGCTGCTCGTTAATTAAAGAATCTTATTGAGGGCCCTCAGGCTGACCGAACAATAAAATAAACCTGATGCACACTGGTTTAGATAATAAAGTGAAAATCACAAGGAATTGAGACACAGGAGCCGGTATGCTGATATGCTTAAATTTAAAAAAATGGTGCTGATTAGATGTGTGTGACATCCTAGAAAAAAATCCTTACATGTGATATTTTTATATTTTCTATTGGAAGACATATTGAACAATACAGTCAGACACTCATTTGCCGAACTGCATAATCCTATTAGGGAGGCTGGAGCCAACACTATCTCAGCCAACACAGGGCGAAGGCAGGGTACCCAGACCATCGCAGGGCTACAACTAGTCATACTCACACTCATATCCATGGACAATTTGGAACAGCCGATTAGCCTACTATATGTGTGTTTAAGCTGTGAAAGGAAACCAGGGTACCCGGAGGACACCCTTGCAAGGACAGGGAGAACAGTCAAACTCCACACAGAAATGTCCTCACCGAGCCCAGGACCTTCTTGCTGTGGGGTGGACATGCTAACCGCTACGCCACCATGCAAATAACAGATTCATTATCTTTAACGATTTTTTTTATCCCGCTTGCCTTTGAAATGTGGGAGTTTTCATCAGGTCACCCTGAATTACACATTTTTAAAAATAATTTCAATATCATTTTAACGGAATGCGAAACCCCGGCTGTGTGTTTGTGAGGCCATGCATACATATTTGTGTGTTGCGAGTCAGTTTACCTGACTGATTGATCTGTATAACCGATGTATTTCCGAAGGGCCGTGCTCACACAGTAAACACACATCAACAGATCAATCCAAATCGCATCATAGAGGAGGAAACCTCGCAAATGTATTTGTATTAATGTCTACCTTGTTTGCTAATTGATCACCGGAGCACAACTCGTGTTAGGCTAAAACCTCAGGCTAAAAGCTAATCCAATGACCGATTCAGCATGCACGGGATATCGATTGACCTGCCGTCCTGTGTGATTAGTCTTTAGTTATATTGGGCCATGTCATACATACACAAATCATGCGCTAATCTGTATTATATCTACAGCCCAGTTGAATGCTTGATTCTGATTGGTCAGAATAAGTTGTCTGCACAGACAATTTTGCTATAACAATGAGACTTGTATGATGGATGATCAATATAAATCTCAGCCGACTCTGGGCCAAGGTAAGGTACACCCTGAACAGCTTCCCAGACTATCGCAGGACAACATACACAACAATTCACACTTTCAGCTAAGGGTAATTAACACCGCCACTTAAGACTAATGTGCATGTCTTCGGACCGTGAGAGGAAACCGGAACTCTGGACTCAAACCAAGGACGTTTTTGCTTTGAGGCGGTCGTGCTAACCACTATGCTGCCATGCCGTCCAGCTTTCAAATGCGCAAAATTCGTACGACAAATAAAAATTGCTGGTTGCCTGTGAAAGAGGCTTTACTTTTCCACATTGCTTGCTCGCATTGATTATTTTCCTGCAAATGTTTATTCCTTCTAGGCCACGTCTCCTAATCTTTCATTTTTTTTTTATCCCACAGTTCCGAGCGCTCCTCCCCAGAACATCTCACTGGAAGTGATCTACTCACGGGTGAGTATGGCACAAAACGCCACTGATTAGCGTCCAGACCTCAGGTGAACCATAGGGCATTTAGGAAGGTTCTAGAAGGTTCACATCAGGATGTTCCTTCTGAATGTTTCAAATATTAACAAGAAAAGCGAGTTAGAAAGAGAATACACTGATCTTTCTTTTCCTGTTTTATTTTTAAAAAATGCAAAGCACGTCGAGGACTTATATTTTTGTCTTTGTGTAGGGCGAATGGATTAGTACAGATTACATGTTAATTCTTCTGAGCGACTCCAAATCGGCTTTAAACCTCAGAATTCAACAAAGTTTTACGCCGAATTCTGAACTTTTCACCTTCTAAATTAGTTCAACACAAAAAACCAGGAGGATCTAAACGTTAAACTGACTGACGGGAAAGAGATTAAAGGAACAATCCACTATTTAGCATGCTAATGAGTGTGTATGTTCATTACCTGTAATTAAACAAAATATTATATATGAGATGCTTTGCTGTGAATTGCCCTTCATTTTAAATCAGGATTACAGGATTTATAAGCGGTTGGTGTTGTCCTACTGGAAGATTTACTTGAAGACATGAAGAGTCAATTTTGTTGTTAATCTCCAGCCAAGATGATTAGCATTAGCGAAAAGAGAAATAATAGCTGTGTTTGAAACACTGTTCACCTCAATTACCTGGATGATAATAGACCGCTTGGGTGAAAATGTCTAGCATCCAACCAGGGTACCAAAAATGGTTCAGAGAAGACATTCAATCGAAAAAAGGTCTGTGTTCCAGGTTTCGGTGGTCATATTGTAATCATAAGCATTTGTTTGTCGGTCTGTTTGGTTGTTGGTTTGTCAGTTTGCCTGTTACCAAAATCCTGACCCCACCCATGCACAGATTTTTACTAAACATGGTGGGAACACTACTCTACCTGAGTTCCAGAGATGGTTTGATTTTGGAACGTCAAGGTCAAACGTCAAGGACAGAACAAGACCACAATGTTTTGGAGATGGAGTGCTTATAGCTTCAAAATGACTGCTAATAGACATGCCTTTACGTTGGAACACTAGACTAAATTGACTTTTTAATAAGACCTTTGCCCTCGAGTGATCTTGAAAGGTCAAACCCTAACCATCTCGAAAATCCTTAGTTTTTTTTTGCAAATTTTGTTATGGGTAACTAAATCCAGTGCCCATATAAGGGCATATTTACTACATTACCTATGCTGGTAATAAATACTATGCTGCATAGTGATGAGGTACCTTGCACTCTGAATGCCCCTCAGGATAAAACTTCTGGACATAAACATATCTTAGCTGATCGACTACAACCGCCGCAGCAGTCTCTAAACGGTGGCGTCAGTGACAATCTTTCTGTCTTTTTGTAAAATTCGGTCTCCCTGGGAGTCAAGTTGAAGACGATGTGGTGGAATTCCTTCATCTGAGCGCTGCAGGTTTTTCGATCAAAGAGTCATGTCGGGCGCTTCGCCTCCCTCCGTCTGGTGCACTCAGGTCCCTGGGCACGTCTCAGCGTGAGGAAGAGCACAAAGGCGGTATTGAGAGTGCTCGGTCTGAGGCGGCTGATAAAGCAGCATTTATGAGAGGAAATGGGCTTCCATTGTCTGTCGATGGCGTGCCGTGAATGAATTTGCATGAGAAATGAATCGCACCCTCTCGGCACAGGGTAATGATGGCCGACCGCCACGTATACACCGTCTGACAGTGGAGTGACATCTGTACATGACGTGTTCATTGCGTTGTATTTGATTTTGGAATACGTTTCGATATAGATTTCCGGGCAAAGTGAGCGAGATGAGTGGTTGCGAAAGAGATATCAGGAAAAATTTATATTTGAACGACAAACCCACAACGCCCGGGGCACGATATTTTTTTGCCGAACATGCATCATGCTTAGGGAGGGCTCGTTTAAGAAAGAAAACATTTTCATTTTTCACCAGAAAATGAAACTGTCCGCTTGTGCATCATTTGCTACCTAAGGGAAAAGGTTGTTAATAGATGGAATCAGATGGATTGCTCCTATAAAAGAGGTGACGAGGGAGCCAAGGCAGAACGGCGCAACGCAGTCTACTACATCTGTGCTGACACAAATGGCTCTATCCATAATCGCTCAAAATGCTCTCACCAGTCATCAACGGACGAGTTATAACAGCCTAAGCTCCCATCCGTTTATTAAAGAGTGGCTGCTATGGCTTTTAAATCAGTCATTGATCGTCTATATCACACTGTGGGACAAATATTTCCCAGCTAATGTTTCAGTAAATGAGGTCAGACTTGGTGAGATGCTCGGCGTTGTAGTGTTTCTTGTACCCATAGGGTGTGGTTCAGCAAGAGGTGAAGGTGCTAACACTATTTAAAATCCATTGCAGTACCTTGTATTATGTTCTTGAATCTGATTGGTCAGATGCTGTTGTCTGATTGACAGTATTCTTCACGTACGCGTGGGACCCCCCTCTCATGAAGGCTGCCATCTTCCTCTGCCATGTTTACACAGTGGCCCAAAATATTACGCATTTTGATGCGTATGAAATCACATTGGGTTGCGATTCGGAATCTTACCACAAGATGCCGCTAGATGGTGCTAATTCTTAAACACCGTCCCTTTTAAGTTCTGTTTGAAAACGCGTATTTGAAGAATGCTAAATTTAAGAATTGGAAAATAGCTTCAGGATGGTACCTGGTACTCCGCATAACACAGCGCACTCCGTATATGTTGATTATTTTGTTCCTATGATACCATACCCCCAAGGCAGGTGGAGAGGATAAGTTGGCTGGTTAGCTCTAACAGCAGCAGCACAAACCTCCGCCAAGCCATTGATTATGAAGAATATATACAGTATATTTCATGATTCCTTGCGACATTTGATGTTCATGATGCGTGTGATATGAGTCGGGTTGCCAGATCAAAAGGCAAACTGTATCAACTCATGAACTTTTTTTTTTTACTTATGTCCAAGAAATGAGATTAATGATGCTATGCATTAGTCATAAATAATGAATATAGAGATTTATACACTGCCTAAAAGCACAGCTATCTCCAGTGATGGAGGTATCCGAGTCTGGTGTTGCAAGAGTAGAGCGGGTCCTTTAAGCACTGAATTAACTTCAGCCCTGGAGAACATAGATAAATAAATAAATAAATAAACAAATCTCCCCATGTGTTTCCTGACTACGCTCTGAAGCAAAAGCAGAAAAGGTTAACACTGAGTATATTCATATCACCTGTTTTGTTAGTTTCGTTATCCGTTTAACGGGTTCATGTTCCATTTTGCGTTCATGCTTGCTGTTTTGCCCGGCGAAAGTCTGCTAACTGAGTAAGACTGCTTGTTTGTATTCTGTGCGAGTCTGAGTGGAAGTGTGCAAATGAGTGATACATAACAGTCAATCAGCATCAACTCAGTGACCCTGCATCCTTATTGGTTTTCTTGTGGCACAGACATGGGACAACCCTCCAAGTCATATTCCATGCTAATATGTGACTCCGCTCATATATTTTCGGTTAGCTGGAATTCTTTGCAGCTCATGATACGCTTATAAAACTTTCAACAGCACACGTGTTGCTGATTCCCTCCCGGTTTTGTGAAAGAATCGACGCAAAAATCTGATCACCTCAATACTGCCACACAGTTTAGGATATAAATGGAATTTATAATCAGCTGTGTTTCAACTTCCATTAAACAGAGTGTATGAACTCTGTGTTTAAGCTTGCATGCTAGTTTTATACCGAACATACGCCTTGCAGTTAAACTGTGTGTTAGAACAGACCCGTCAGTCGGTCAAGCAGCTCAGCGTGTAAACAGTCAGCTCACGTCTCGCACTACGCTCCCTCCACATTCATCAAACAAGGCTCACTCATGCCCTCTTGCACATATATTCCATTATTGATCGCAGCTTGAAAGCAGTAAGTATCGAGTTAAGCACCGTGTGTGATGTAGGGATTCCCATGTTACATTCCTGGAATCCAGCATCGAGCTGCTGTTATTAATCCGAAAACAAGACAAGAACTAAATGCTCTCAAAGGACGAGGTCAGGTATTAAACGACGGATATTTACAGGCGTTGTTCAAGGACGGGAACGTGGACTCATTCAGATTCGTCACAAAGCATAAAAGTAAACATTTTTGTTTTAGCGATGATGCAACTTCTGACAAGTACGCGAGTCGGGAACAGAGTTCGGCCCGCGGTGAGACCTTCGCATCCACAGAAAGCAGGGACGCTGATAGAGTTGAGGTCCAGAGAGACTCCGGTAATTTTCCACTCAGTATGAAATAAACCTCTCATTCAGAACAAAACAGAAAAAAGGTGGCCTTCAGGAATTTAAAACACACACACACACACACACACACACACACACACACACACACACACACCTCAGATTGGTTGGCTGCGGTGTCAAATCTGGTTGACAACACAAACTGCGGGGACGTGAACTCACAGGAGTGTTTGCCACTAACCGGATGATGAAAAGTGCTGAAAGTCGGCAAGGTATAAAAATAAAAGCGCCCACATAACGCATTTGATTTTTTTCTTTTTTAATCTTTTAACTTTAGTGTCTCAACTTTGAAGTGGCTTTACCTCACCGCCAGAATGATAGGATGATATGATGTCATCTCTGAATTCTCAAACATGATTGGTCAGAGGGTGTGGATGTAAGTTAGCTTGTCTTATTTCTGATTACAGGTTTGTTTCCGGTACTTTACTGTTTCTATAGTTACAGCTCCTTCACAGGGACTATAATATATGTAATGCCTAAAAAAAGGTCGACATAATCTCAAGATAGTAATAAATAAATTAATTAATTATTTTGCAGTTATTTTATTAGAAAATAGAAATTGTTTTTCTTATATTTCTTGGCAGTATGCTGGTAGCTACATAGCGCTTAGCTCTACTCGAAGCATGCAGGGCTCACCTGACCGGCTTACCTGACCGGCTCACTTCACCTGCCTCTGTAATGGTTAAAAATGTGAAAATAAACTATAAACATTTAGATTTTGTTCACTTTATGCTTCCATGTAGTATATACTAAAACAATAATTTGCTCGGTGGTTGTTGTTGAATTGAATAACCCTTTGTTTCGTCTCACGAGGTTTTTAGTGACATCCACCTCACCTTCAGTGCAAAACTTTTCATTTAAATCAAATTCCAAGATGTGTTTATATTACAGTATCGAAAACACGCAACATTTGTACTGATTAATAATACAGTAACACTTCCTGTGTTCAAAATGCATTTCGCTAAAAGCATTTGTCATAATTTACCTAGCACACTTTATGGAGCCTATCTCAGCCAACACTGGGCAAAGGCGGGGTACACCCTGAACAGCTTGCCAGACCATTCATACATAGGGGCAATTTGGAACAGCCACTTAGCCTAATGTGCATGTCTTTGGACTGTCAGAGGAAACCGGAGTACCTGGAGGAAACCCATGCAGGCACTGGTGGGAAC
>JAOUQZ010000029.1:2495232-2500232 GCA_028564935.1 Neosilurus hyrtlii | reverse complement strand
ATGTAAGCTGCCTTCGCCCAGTGTCGGCTGGGATAGGCTCCAGATTTAAAAGAAGTTTGTTTGGTATAAATTCCCGCATGGCAGCACGAGACAAGTTCCTGCCAACCAGTGAACAGCATTGTGATGCATACAGACAGTCGGACAGATACCACAACGAGCTGTGAAAAATCAAGTTGAAGGAGCTCTTAAGAAGGAGCTCCACTCCGCTATAAAATTATTTCAATTTGTTGTTGTTGTTTGGATGTTGTTTTGGTAAACTTTTTAAAAAATAAAATTTATAGTAAACTAGTATTTAATGCCTTTGCACACACGGGAGTTTTGTTAATAATGAAGAGACTGTGTTGTGCCTTGTTGTGCTGTAATCATTTCATAGAGATGTCCAGTATTTTTTAAATAATATCCACCTGGTATCTAAAGGTACTATAGCTATCATGCAGCATGGAGACGTTTGTGTGTTTTACAGCGCAAGATTATCATTTGTGTCTTTCTCAGCAGAAGAAGTTGGTCACCGTGACCCATACGGACACCAACAGCATGCGTTGTCTTAGCCACAGGCTCCAGGACGCGGAGAAAGACCAGCGATCGCTGACACACATGAGCTGATTCTAATGTGACAGTGTTTATTTGAATAGAGTTACTGAATTTAGAATTAATATAATATTCATAACCATAATTCCCGAGATGATATCTCGCCACGTTTCCATTTCCTAAGGGGTTCATTTCACGCTGGCGCTCGTGCATGCTATGCTAATTCTTGACACTCTGGGGCATTCAGACATGACTACGCCCCACTGGAATAATTGCTGCTTTATATCTCCGTCGGTGATGGAAATGCACCGTGATCCGTCTAGATGAGACGGCGAGACCTTGCTTACCTTGCTGCCTTGAATGATGGTGTTTACTAATTACAATCCTGCATGCTAATCTCCTGATTTGTTATCTCGTTCATGCATTTTACTCTAGGTTTTTATTTTTCTCCGTCACTTTTTTTTTCAGGGCTGGAAAAAGGCAGTCAGTACAGCTTTCAAGTAGCGGCCATGACGGTCAATGGGACAGGTCCTAGCAGCGAATGGTACTCTGCAGAAACGCCGGAAAACGACCTTGATGGTGCGTCAAATAAAACACCAGTCACGCGCATGCAATACACATTCTACCTTTCTGCCTTATCCTCCCTGAGGCCAAGTACAAACCTAATCATAACACCTATTTGCCCCCCACTGCTTTCCTTCGGCACGTCTAAGACAATTAAATATTTATACAGCCATTATGTTTACTTTGCTCACCCATAACATTTGGCAAAGTACACATTTTGCCTAACAAACAAACTAGCCTGCGGCGCAGACGATAGCAGGCTATCCTTAGCGCCCCCCCCCCCCGCCCCCCCCGCCTTCCCGTCTGAATGTGAGACGTGCTTTCTTACTGATCACACAGCAGCTGTTTTGGGCTGCTTCCAAATCGGCTTCATCTTTCAAGGCTCTTTTGGGCGCCTTCGATGCCAATCTGCTCTCGTAAGTGTGTTAGCAGGAGCAGCTGATGCCAGGGTTGTTCCCAGGGCCACTCCGGGGTGATTGTATCTGATAGGTCTATGAGTAACAGGCTCTAAGTAGCTAGCGAGTCTTTTGCCAGGCATCTTGGCTGACATCTGATTGATTTTTAATACCTGTATAAAGTAAATCCTCTATTTTGTACTCCCCGCATACACGTATTGTCTGCTTTTACTAGCACAGCTCTTGCGTTTTGTGTTTGCATTGTATTGTGTGTCTGTGTGTTGCAGAGACCCAGGTTCCGAACCAACCGAGCTCCCTGCATGTCCGTCCCCTTCCCAATAGCATCATCATGAGCTGGACGCCCCCACTGAACCCCAACATTTTGGTGAGGGGTTACATCATTGGCTATGGCGTTGGGAGTCCCTATGCTGACACGGTACGAGTGGACAGCAAGCAGCGCTACTACTCGATTGAAAACTTGGGTAAGACTTTTCGATAATGCACGCAACTGTATTGGACATCAGAATGAAGGGGTTAAATTTCCTGATTCAATTTAGAACAGGGGGGCAGGACAGTGGCATAGTGGTTAGCATGTCCACCTCACAACAGGAAGCTAGTGGATTCCCGGTGAGGTGGAGTTTGCTTGTTCTTCCTGTGCTTGCATGGGTTTCCTCTGGGTACCCCGGTTTCCTCCAACACAACCCCTTGGTTTGCTCTGTGTTGAAGCCTATATGAGCGAACAGCTCACCAGACCATAACAAGGCCAACACTCACACCTTGGGGCAATTTGGAACAGCCAGTTTAACCTGTGCATGTCTTTGGACTGTGGGAGGAAACTGGGGTATCCCGAGGAAACCCACGCATGCAAGCTCCACACAGAAACGAAGAGACGTGTTGACTGTATTGAATTTTGGAGAGTGCTTAGGCTGCAGGTCTGTATTCGACTGACGAGGACTAGAGGATTGGGTTAAACCAGAGAATCGTATTATCATGTTTGACTGTATTGAGAGAAAATGAATGGCTGCTCAAGCTTCATTTACACAACACATACACTCCATACAACCAAAAAAAAACTAATGGCACACGTCCCTGCTGCCTTTATCTCTCCACGCCAGACAGGCTGTATTTGTGTGAGTGTGTATGCACGCGTGAGCGATACGACTACTGCAGGCTGACATTGGGAAATATGTTGTCTCCACTAACTAATAGGCATGTTCAGCAGTTATCGTGAATGTGATTTTCCAAAAATGAGCAGCGTCTCCATTGGGGATCTGTTCAGGAAGGAAGAGTCCGCGCTGCGAGTCTGCAGGCTGTTACGTCCTGGATGCTGTGTGTCAGAACTGGTGCAAATCCACATGAAGCTTGTACAGTCAGTGTGTGTGTGTGTGTGTGTGTGTGTGTAGAAATGTGTGTACATGTGAAGGCCAGACAGTCTATAAAAGCTATAAATTATCACAGAATATGTTAGCAACGTTAGCACAGCATTTCTCTCTGGCCTTTTATCCATCATTAGTAATAAATACACTTTCTTTGTTAGGTGTTTGTTTTCTGAGCTGTACGGTGGCGCAGTGGCTAGCATGTCCGCCTCACAGCATGTCCGCCTCACAGCATGAAGGCCTGGGTTCGATTCCCTGGCTCGGGTGTTTCTGTTTGAAGTTTGCCTGTTCTCCCCGTGCTTGTCTGGGTTTCCTCCTGGTTCTCCGGTTTCCTCCCACAGTCCAGAGACATGCACACTATGATAATTGGCTGTTCCATATTACCCCTAGGTGTAAGTGTGAAAAGTTGTGTGAGTGGTGGCCCTGCGACAGCCTGGTGAGTTGTTCAGGGTGTACCCTGCCCTTGCCCAGAGTCGGCTGAGATGGGCGCCAGCCTCTCGGCAACCCTAATTAGGATTAAGCCGCTTAGAAAATGAATGAATCTTAATGTGACCCAGTATCAAAATGAGGCTGCACATATTAAGGATCGTTAATTTTCCATATGTTGTTCATACAAAAATAATTTAATGAAGAATTATTTATTCATTTACTCCTTTGCCAAACCGTTTATTCCTATTAACTCGACACTGGGCGTAGGCAGGGTACACCCTGAAGAGCTCACCAGAGTATCACAGGGCCAACACACCATCATTCACACTCATACCTTGAAACAGCCAATTAGCCGAATGAGCATGTCCTTGGAGGAGACCGGAGTACCCAGAGGAAACCCACGCAATCGCCGGGAGAACATGCAAACCTGGGCCTCAAACCGAGGACATTCTTGCTGTGATGCTAACATGCTTGATTTAATATTCTCATCATCTCACCCATTTGCTGAACCACTTAAGTCCTAAGGTCTCAGCCGACTCTGGGTGAAGGTGAGGTACACCCTGAACAGGTAATCAGTGTATCACAGGGCAACATACAGTTAGCCTAATGTGCATGTCTTTGGATTGTGGGAGGAAACCCACACAATAAGAGGGAGACAATGCAAACTCCAATCAGAAACGCCCTCGCCAAGCCCGGGATCTCGAACCCAGGACCTTCTGGCTGTGAGGTGGACATGCTTAATATAATCGAATAATAATTAAAAATATATTATTATTATTATTATCAATATTATTATCATTATTGTACATCACTTTTCAGTAATGAAAATACTTGATTTTATTTTATTGCCTCAACTGACATCTGAATAAATGTAGCACCAAAACAAGTGGGGTGTAAATTCAATTTGAAAAAGCCTTCCGCTATTAGCATTTGAAAAGAGACAACAACAAATTGCTGGCTTTTAATATTCAGACAGAGGCTCACTCAGCAGAGCGATAATGAACCGTTAATGAATTTTACCGAGCTTTTCAGTGCACGCTTAAACAGAGACACTTTCTATGTCGAGGCATGCTAATGTTTTATTTCTGCTGTTTTTTTAATATGATGCCTCGTTTGTCGTTTCAAAATGAAAATATTTCGAGACGAACGTGTGTCTCTCCATGAGGCGCTTGTCTGATACTTCGCTAATGTGACTGTGGTGTGGCAGGTGATAGACGACGATGTGCTGAGATTCAGGTTTGGCTTGTTAAAGGAGCTCTGTCTTGTTTCTGTTTAAACTTAAATAAATGTAATTAACTGCACTGCATTCCTCCAGTAGACTCGGAGAACAACATTACACTGGATAGGAGGACAGTTGTACTTACTTAGACTGGACAGGACGGATTTATGGACCTATACTTGATTAGATGTTCGTCCTGGACTGGTCTGGAGTGATGTGTTTGGTTTGGGTGAGTGAGCATTTTAGACTCCCAGGCTGTGCTGGATTGGACTGAAGGAGTTTGGTTGGATACTGGCGCAGGGCTGTGCTGGACAGGACTGTAAGGCTGCATTAGATCGTACTGGAGAGCTTCTGTATATTACACTGGATTGATAGGTTGTATTGCATTGAACGTGACAAGAGGGTTTAAATAGACTAAAGGGTATTTAATACTGGAGGAATGTGTTGGACTGGACTAAAGGGTATTTAATACTGGAGGGATGTGTTGGA
>JAOUQZ010000029.1:2476487-2491158 GCA_028564935.1 Neosilurus hyrtlii | reverse complement strand
TCTCTCTCTCTCTCTCTCTCTCTCTCTCTCTCTCTCTCTCTCTCTCTCTCTCTCTCTCTCTCTCTCTCTCTGTCTGATTTCAGAGCCCAGCTCCCATTACGTGATCTCGCTAAAGGCCTTCAATAATGCAGGAGAAGGTGTACCGCTGTATGAGAGCGCCGTCACCAGATCCATGTCAGGTATGTCACACGTTCCAGTCACATCTGGGAGATTTTTTTATTCTCTTAACTTTCACTGCTTTATAGAAAACGTCATACGGCTGTGCTTCTGGATGTACTGCAGGATGAATTATATAGAAAATTAATTGTTGGGGCTCCCAGGTGGCGCATCGACAAAGAGCACAACTGTCATTCCGGAGATCGCAAGTTCGAGTCCAGGTTGATGCCGCAGCCATCCACGAACAGGAGTCCATGGGAGCTAATTGGCCGAGCTCTCACGGGATCTTCCTTGTCACTCACAGCGATTACGAGCCAATCCATGGGTGTCTGTGAGCTCATTTGTACAGAAAGGGGGGGTTGCTTTCCCTCCGAGTGTGTTAGGCCGCCTCCACATGCGCAGCAGTTTGTAAAGAGGCAGGTGGCAGCATCGCGTGTCACGCAGTGGGGTTGTGCATGCTTATGCCCCTCCCTGGTGGTTGGTGGTTTTCGTATGTGACAGGGAGGTAATGCTTGACGGGTAGCTTGGATATGACCAATGTCAGGGGAGAAAAAACGGGGGTGGGGGGTGGAGCTATTGTTACTCAAATGAAAATGATTATCATGACCCTTATTCTGTGACTCTGTGATTCTTTCGGCCTTAATGAGTGGCAGCTCTTTGTAGGCTTATTTGCTCTATTTATCAGTTAATGTGTATACACACATCGATTCCATTGGTTCTACAGTAAATTCATTTATAATGCTGTGGTTATTTTGGATGTCTTGGAGGCTGTGGAAGGCTTCGTGGTTGCTTTGTTGATAGATGGATGGATGGATGAATAGATAGACGAATTTCAATAAATGAAAAAATCTGCACTGCTGATTGAAATGGGCGAATGGCTGAATGGACAGACCGATGTGTGTGAACAGATGCATGGTGAGATGAATGAGTGAGATGTGAACACTGATGTATGAATAGATGAACAGAGTGAGAGAGGGAACAGATGGATGTATGGACAGTTAAATGGATGGATGGATGCATGATGAGATGGAAAGTTGGATGGATGAATTAAATTAGATAAAAATGATAGATGGGTAAAGGGATGACTTGGACAAGAGGATTGGTGAATGAACAAGGGAAAGGATGGAAAAGAAATGGACAAATGGATGGATGGATAGATGGACATATGTGAGAACAGATGCATGGTGAGGTGAATGAATGAAGAGTGGACACTAAAGATTGAATGGATGGATGGATGGACAGAGGGACAGATGGATGGATGGTTGAAAGGGTTAAAATGCCAGATGGAATGAATTGGATAAATGTGATGCATGGTTGTTTGGATAGATGAAGGGATGATCGGGTGGACAGGAGGATAGATGGATAAACTGATGATTGAATAAATGGATGAATAGTGATGGGATGGACAAATTATGAATAGACAGATGGATGAATGGGAAGATAGATAGATAGATGAGAGTAACAAATGAGTGGGTGGGTGGTTGTATGGATGGATGGTATAATAGACACATGGAAGGACAGATAGACATAAATGGATGATTAAATGGACAAGTGGATGGATGGATAAATGAATATTTAATCAACAGACAGTTCTATAAATAGAAGTATTGACAGATGCTTAAATAGACAGTTTCATTGATGGATGGTGGAACCTGCCGAATAATTATTGTAGACATAGATGGATGGGTAGATGGATGAGTGGATGGATGGATAAGTGAATGAATGGATAGGTTGATGGATGAGTGAATGAATAGATGGATGAGTGGATAGATGGATGGGTGGATGGGTAAATGGATGAGTGAGTGGATGGGTGAGTGGATGGATGGATGGGTAGATGGATGGATGGGTATATGAATGAGTGAGTGGATGGATGAATGAGTGGATGAATGGGTGGATGGATAAGTGGATGGGTGGATGGATGAGTGGATGGATGCGTGGATGGATAAGTGGATGGGTAGATTAATGAGTAAATGGATGGATGGATTGGTAGATGGATGGATGAGTGAGTGGATGTATGAATGGATGGATGGGTAGATGGATGACTGGATGGATTTATGAGTGGGTGGGTGGGTGGATAGGTAGATAGATGAGTGGATGGGTACATGGATGGCTTGATAGATTGATAGGTGGATGGGTAGATGGGTGAGTGGATGGATTTATGAGAGGGTGCATGGATGGGTGGATGTATGGAAAAGTGGAATGGATGGATGGACGGATGGGTAGATGGATGAGTGGATGTATGGATGAGTGAGTGGATGGATGGATGTATGGATGGATTGATGAGTGGGTGGGTGGATGGATGGGTAGATGGATGAGTGGATGGATTTATGAGAGGGTAGATGGATGAGTGTATGGATTTATAAGAGGGTAGATGGATGAGTGGATGTAGGGATGAGTGAGTGAATGGATGTATGGATGAATGGAATGGATGGACGGATGGGTAGATGGATGAGTGGATGGATTTATGAGAGGGTGGATGGATGGGTGGATGTATAGAAGGGTGAAATGGATGGATGGATGGATGGATGGGTAAATGGATGAGTGGATGTATGGATGAGTGAGTGGATGAATGGATGTATGGATGGATAGATGAGTGGGTGGATGGATGGATGGATGGATGGATGGATTGATGAGTGGATGGATGGATGAGTGGATGTATTTATGAGAAGGTAGATGGATGAGTGAGTTTATGGATGTATAGATGAATGGAATGGATGGATGGATGGGTAGATGGATGAGTGGATGGATTTATGAGAGAGTGGATGAATGGGTGGATGTATAGAAGGGTGAAATGGATGGATGGATGGGTAAATGGATAAGTGGATGTATGGATGAGTGAGTGAATGGATGGATGTATGGATGGGTTGATGAGTGGGTGGATGGATGGATGGATGGGTAGATGGATAAGTGGATGGATTTATGAAATGGGAGACGGATGGGTGAATGTATGGATGAGTGAGTGGATGGATGGATGTATGGATGTATTGATAAGTGGGTGAATGGATGGATGGATGGATGGATGGGTAGATGGATGAGTGGATGGATTTATGAGAGGGTAGATGGATGCGTGGATGTATGGATGAGTGAGTGGATGGATGGATGTATGGATGGATTGATGAGTGGGTGGATGAATGGATGGATGGATGGGTAGATGGATAAGTGGATGGATTTATGAGAGGGTAGATGGATGAGTGGATGTATGGATGAGTGAGTGGATGGATGGATGTATGGATGGATTGATGAGGGGATGGATGGACGGATGGGTAGATAGATGAGTGAATGGATTTATGAGAGGGTAGATGGATGCGTGGATGTATGGATGAGTGAGTGGGTGTATGGATGAATGGAATGGATGGACGGATGGGTAAATGGATGAGTGGATGTAAGGATGAGTGAGTGGATGGATTGATGAGTGGGTGGATGTATGGGTGGATGGATAGATGGGTAGATGGATGAGTGGATGGATTTATGAGAGGGTGGATGGATGAGTGGATGTATGGATGAGTGAGTGGATGGATGGATGTATGGATGGATTGATGAGTGGATGGATGGATGGATGGGTAGATAATTGAGTGAATGGATTTATGAGAGGGTAGATGGATGCGTGGATGTATGGATGAGTGAGTGGATGTATGGATGAATGGAATGGATGGACGGATGCGTAGATGGATGAGTGGATGGATTTATGAGAGGGTGGATGGATAGGTGGATGTATAGAAGGGTGGAATTGATGGATGGACGGATGGGTAAATGGATGAGTGGATGTAAGGATGAGTGAGTGGATGGATTGATGAGTGGGTGGATGTATGGGTGGATGGATAGATGGGTAGATGGATGAGTGGATGGATTTATGAGAGGGTAGATGGATGAGTGGATGTATGGATGAGTGAGTGGATGGATGGATGTATGAATGGATTGGTGAGTGGGTGGGTGGATGGATGGATTGATGAGTGGGTGGATGGATGAGTGGATGGATTTATGAGAGGGTAGATGGATGAGTGGATATATGGATGAGTGAGTGGATGGATTGGATGGATGGATGGATGGATGGATGGATGGATGGACAGATATACAGATATATGACTGCAGAGAGAAATTACTGGTTTATTAAACAGACAGGTTGATGATTTCCCAGAACAGATGGAGGATGTGTTTGATGCGAGACCCTCCTCCGGTGTTTATTGGCTAAATAAATGAAGACGTGTAGCTTCTAATGAGCACTTTCCAAAATTGTGTGAGTGTGTGTGTGCGTGTATGCGCGTGTGAGCACACGCGTGCGAGTGGAGAGAAAAGAGCAAGTGTACCAAGAGTTTAGAACTCACAGTGCTAAAGCCCCCACAAGATTTCCAGACAAGATGTGGAGCTTTATTCTTCCTTTTTTCTCCTCGCTTTCTCTCTTGCGTTCCTGCGCGGCGGGTTTCAAAACAAAATCAAAGCTTCTAGCTCACGGTTTGTTTGGTTAAGGGGTTGATGGTATTTCCTCTCTAACTCCACGTGTTGTCTCGCAGGTACGACTTGAAAAAAATCCAGCACGTTTCTGCTTTGTTTAAGCTTCGATGAGACACGAGACGCAAAACACACGCCACAATAAAATTCGTCTCCTAAGCCTCCCATAATGACATTTGCAGTGTTTATGGAACCGCAGTTTGGCATCGTGAACGGGGTTTTATTCTATCTATCATGTAAATGACATGCTTAATTTTTCAACTCATTTTTTTTTTATCGGCGATGATAACAATTCAGCGCTGTACTATAGGAAGTTTCCAGAAGCAAAACTAGACACGTAAAGCAATCAGTAGTTGATGATGTCACAGAAAGGGAGGAGCTACAAATGGAGCCCGGCACTGGGTAGAGCATCAGTGGTAGCGACCCTCCATGGGTGTGTAGGTTAACCTGCAGGTGATATCACATAATGTGTAGGTCATGTGACACGCTAGCAGGACACTGTGACAGATAGATGGGCATGGAAACTTCCTTGTCCAAAACATGACCTCTTTGGTGACGACACTGTGATCCTCGTTCATCTTTATTGCATCTCCGTAAAATTTTATTTTGCATGTCTGCTCAATCTAATGACTGTTCCTACAGTCTGGGCTAGAAAGAAATCAGCCCCAGACTCTTCTTCGGAATGCAATGAATAAATAATTCAATTTATTTGCTGAACCGCTTAATCTTACTAGGGTAACGGGGAGTCTGGAGCCTATCTCAGCCAACACTGGGTGAAGGCAGGGTACACCCCGAACAGCTTACTAGTTTATCGAAGGGCCAACACAAACACAACCAATCACACTTACACCTATAGGCCAATTAGCCTAATGCACATGTCTTTGGACTGTCAGAGGAAACCGGATTACCTGGAGGAAACCCACACAAGCACAGGGAGAACTCCATACAGAAACGCCCTCACCAGGCCCGGGACTCTGTCCCAGGTCCTACTTGCTGTGAGGTGGACGCTACCGTGCCATAAATAAAAATAAAACCGTATCTAGCCGAGATGAAACGCTTGTCTGTGAGTTCCTCTGCTAGCCCTATTCCCCATTGTGTTAAGAATGCATGATCTGATCCTTTTCTTCCTCTGTGCGGGTCTCATCTTTCTTTTTCTCCCTCCAACATCTCCAGATCTACATCCACATGCTCCTATCGCCTCAAGTGCATGCTGGGAAAACACGGATAAAGGGGCTTTTTATGTCCATTTTCCACCATCCCATATAAACACCACACACGCACACACACTTATCGATCTGTAGCAGTATTCCAGTGTGTGTGTGTGTGTGTGTGTGTGTGCAGGTTGTTGTCATGATGCTGATTTCCATTTATTAGCCAAAAACTGTGTATCCGTTTCTGTGCGTTACGGGACACGAGCTCATCCCAAAGGCCGATCGCTCCCTGTTTCTGAGAATACACATTGATTTCATTGACGAGTCCTGTTCGATATGCATGATCTGTGTGTGTGTGTGTGTGTGTGTGTGTGTGTGTGTGTGTGTGAAAGATGGAATAGATGTAGATAGCACAGCCTCTACTGTTTCGCTGAGGGAAACCCTGTGAAGCCACAGGTCTCTGAGCCGTGTGCAGTTGTAATAGTGTTGCAAGATGTTGTTGTTGTTGTTGTTTTTGTCTTTGACGTGATGCTTTTATGTCTGTACATTAAGGAGCAGCAGAAAAAAGATTTCCTTCATTGTCACTTTGAAACATCTGAAACACAGAGGAATGCGGTGAGGGGTTTGAATATTTTGGGTGTATTTATTAAATAATGTAAGAATTCTGTGAGCTGTTTTTTTTGGGGGGTGATTTTAAAGACCCATGTTTAATTTTTCAAGTTGTAATTGATTTATAACTCCGTTTATAGCCAAGTCGGTGATGCTGTGCCACTGTGTTTTCGGGGTTTGAAGCATGTTCATTGAACACGATATGGTTCTAGAGGAAATGTTACAGGGTTCCTCAGAGGAACCAATCAAAGAACATTTTAAAGTGGTAGATGGAAACTGGATGATGATGATGATGACAGCATGGTTGATGATGATGATGGTCATGGTGGTGATCATAATGACATAGTTGTCAATTATTATGATGATGATGATCTGGAAGAAGAAGCTGATGGTGATGATGATGATGATCATGATCTGGAAGATGAAGGTGATGATGATAATGATTTGCATGATCATTGTGATGATTATGATGATCTGAAAGATGGTGATGATCCGGCAGAGATGATGATGATGATCTGCATGATGATTATGATGATCTGAAAGATAATGATGAACTGAAAGAAGATGATGATGATGATGATGAGGAGGAGGAGGATGGAACCTTTTTTTAAAAAAAGCTTTTCTTAAGGGTTCCTTGGAAAACACAAGGTTCTACCTGAAACAAATTATTTCTTCTTGATGATCCTCAAACTAAAGAGACGATGATGATGATGACAGTAATAAGGACTGTGTTGTTGATGATGATGATGTTGATGATGATGATGATGATTATCATCACACTGTTAAATGTCTCTGCACTAACAATCTTCTCTCTGTCCCTCTTAGGTGCGTCCTCTAGCTCTAACTGGTAGTCTGTTTTAGTCTGTGTAATTTCCAGCACTCCGGTCTTTTTCACACTGACTGTTCTTCTTCTTTTTTTCTCTATCATTCCATTATTTATTTGTGTTTTCTCTTTTGTTTGTTTGTTTTTTTACTCTCACTTCTTGCTCATCGTCATTCGGTTGCTGCATGTACGCTCTTCATTTTGCTTGCTTGTGCAACACATAATCTCCCCTACCTTTCAATATGTGTGTGGGGGTGTGTGGGTGGGTGTGTGTGTGTGTGTGTGTGCGTGTGTGTGTGTGTGTGTGTGTGTGATATCATAGATCCCGTTGACCCATCAGACGATGATTTGTTCCATCTGTTTGATAATTTTCCCACCCCCATCCCAGATACGTCCACTCCCATGATCCCCCCTGTAGGCGTGCAGGCTGTGGCTCTCTCCTCGGACTCGGTCAGGGTGAGCTGGGCCGATAACTCCATGAGCAAAAACCAGAAGAGCAGTGAAACGCGTTATTACTCTGTCAAATGGAGGGGCAGCCATTCCAGCAGCACCAAATACAAGGTAAAAGGAAAGGAGGGAGGGATGGAAAGATACATTGGCAGACTAATGGGTGACTGTGTAGATGTGTGGATGGAAGGACAGATAGTCCATCATGCATGGATGCACTGATGAATGATGTGTGGATGGACAGATGATTGGGTGGATGGATGGCTGGATTGCTGGAGGGATGGATGGATAAATTTGTAAATGAGGGGATAGAGGATGGTGGATGAGTAGACCAATGGACGACTGGATACCTATAGATTAATGAGGGAACTTTCAAAGATATGTATGAATGAATGGATAGATGGGTAAATGAAAGAAAAGGCATGTATGGATGGATGGGTGGATGGATGGAAGGGTGGGTGTATAGATGAGCTGGATGGATGGATGTGTGGGTGGATAGGTGGATGGATGGATGGATGGGTTGGTGGATGGATGATGAGATGGATGAGTGGATGGTTGATGAAATGGATGAGTGGGTGGATGGATGATGAGATTGATGGATGAGTGGGTGGGGGGATGGATGAAGAGATTGATTGGTTGCTAAATGGATGAGTGGGTGGATGGATGATGAGATGGGTGGGTGGATGGACGATTGATTTGATGGATAGATGGGTGGATGGATGAGTGGGTGGATGGATGATGAGATGGATGGGTGGATGGATGGATGAGTGGGTGGATGATTGATGAGATGGATCGGTGTGTGGATAGATGTGTACTTGAAAAAGATGCATTTCCTGTATGGTGAGTTATGTAGAGAAATGGGATGGATGGATGGATGTTCTCACAGATGGCCAAATCTCTGCCGTTTTTTTAAGTTTGTGTGTATGTGTGTGTGTGTGTGTATGTGTGTGTGTATGTGCAGTCTGCAGACACCACAGGACTAAGTCACACCGTAACAGGTCTGAAGCCCAACACCATGTACGAGTTCGCTGTCATGGTAACGAAAGGTCGCAAGTCGAGTACATGGAGTATGACGGCACACGCCACCACGTATGAAGCAGGTACACAGTGTACTTCCTGTCACATGGACAAACAAAAAAGTACAACATTACTAATTGCTTTTAAATAATTAATAATAAAATAACTTTTTTAATTTATGCAATAAAACCTCCAACTCAGTCAAGAGGACTCCTTTCATCTTCCATGCCTGCTGTGTGTGCATGTGTGTTTCGTCATTCCTTTAAGTCATTGGTTAGAGTTTATTTATTAGCTTTTCTCTTTCCGTTCATTTCCCAGAATGCACTGCTTCTTAAACAAACAATGATCTCGACTCGGTTTTGTAAATCCTCTTATTGTTATGCTTTCGTGCTGCATGGTGCCTCATTTTATTGTTTACCGCCGCTAATATACAAAGCCTAATTACACAGTTTTGTAAATAAACACGCACAGGACGGGGGAGCAAACACTTCCAGAAAGACCTTGTGTAATTTCCCCCAGCTGTTTGTGTGTTTTGCGCCGTGATTTCGTTTGAAAAGCTTAATTGAGGTTTTGCTGAATAGGTGTAAGGTTTTTTGCCTCCAGGCCACAATATTTAATGTGGCGCATACTTCTGAGCGGACGTTTCACTTCATGCCTGGTGGGTATTTACTTTTCTAGGATTGGTTTTCACAGCGCTAATCATATCAGTCACATTTTAGTTTGCGATACAGACATTTATTCATTTAGGGTGGTATTGTAGCGTAGTGGGTAGCATGTCCGCCTCACAGCAAGAATGGTTGGAGTCCCAGGCTCCGCTCGGAGGTTTCTCTGTGGAGTTTGCAAGTCCTCCCAGTGCTTGTGTGTGTTTCCTCCAGGTACTCTGGTTTCCTCCAACAGTCCAAAGATATGCTTATTAGGCTAAGTGGCTGTTCCACACTGCCCCTTTGGTGTGAGTGTAAATGGTTGTTTGTGTGTTGCCCTGTGATGGACTGGCGAGCTGTTCAGTGTGTACCAGATTTGGCCCCACGAACCTAATAGGATTAAACGGTTCAGCAAATAGATAGATGGATGTATTTATTAATTTATTTGTTAACATTTTATATACATATGTACATTCACTTACATTTATTTATCTAGGCTAAGCCCTAGAGGGTGAGTTGCTCAGACATCCGGGGGTGCTCAGGGTAGAGCTGCTGCTCCTCTAAATCAAAAAGAGTCAGCTGAGGTGGTTCAGACATCTGATTAGGATGCCTCCTGGTTGCTTCCCTTTAGAGGTTTTGCAGCCATGTCCTACTGGAATGAGGCCCCAGGGCAGATATTGCACTCGCTGGGATTATATATCCTATCTGGCCTGGGAACGCCTCAGGATCCCCCAGGAGCAGCTGGAGCATTTCATTGGGAGAGGGATGCCTGGGTTTTCCTCTTAAACCTTCACGACCGGACCTCACATAAGCGGTGGAAAATAGAGGGATGGTTGGAAAGTTATTTAGTTAGTTTAGTTTAAGCTGAAACTTTGAAGTAAAGTGTGAATTATGTCATTTTAGTAAAACATTGTGCACCCTGTTTTTTTTCCCTACCTCTTCCTAGCACCAAGCTCCGCCCCGAAGGACCTCACCGTGATTGGTCGCGAGGGTCGTCCCAGATCAATTCTCATCAGCTGGCAGCCGCCACTCGAAGCTAATGGCAAGATCACAGGTAAGAATACGCATCTCGGTGTCTAATCGAGTGTTAAAATGTAGTGATTCGGGTAATATGTTTGCCTTCTGACATTTACTTTCTTCATGTTTTTCACAAATCAGTAACACCTAGAGTCTTTCTTTAAGGTGGACCTGGTGTATGTGTAATTTATAAAAATAGCTTTACATTGTAAACATTATCCCGAAGTGTTTAATGTCCATTAATATACACTACACAGGAATGACGCGATCTGATTGGCTTTCTATCCTAGAGATTTTCAACCTTATCCCAAGTGGATAATGCTTGAATCAAAATGGCTGACTCACCGTTTGTCAGGGTCACTTGGAGCGGAGCGGTGTCATACTTATCACATTTTAAAAAAGGAAAGAGAAAAACCCCATAAAAATAAAGTTTTAATATGTTTTTCTTGTTTTTCCATATAGTATATATGAAAACTCACCATTAGGGAGGCGGTTTACTTACGTTTCCATGTAATATGAACTAAATGCTGAATGAGTAAACTAACAAGACGTTATTAGCTACAAAGCACGAAGCTTGGCAAGAAGCGTGCGGAGTTCACCTGACCTGTCTCTGTCATGGTTAAAATACTTCTAACAATCGCGTTTTAGTTTGCTTATGTTTATGTTGCCGTGTAGTATATACTAATATTCTCTCTAAGCTCTTCCCATTGAGTTTACATTTACATTTATGGTACTGGGCAGAACCAGAGCAACTTACATTTATCATTTTTATACAGCTGAGTAACTGCGGATTAAGGACCTTGCTCAAGGGACCAACAGGAGCAGCTTGGTGCTAATGGGGAATGCACCTTCCCAACCATTGGACCATTGGCAAAACTGCCACAGTTGACCTGCTTTTGGGACTTTTCTTATGTTCCTGTGTAGTATATTCTAAAAATATTATGCGCCTCAGGCTTGATGATGCGCGGATGTCGCTGTATTGACTCAGTGTTCCGTGTCAGGGACTTTTTAGCGATATCCACCTCGCCTTCCATGCATAATTGCTAATTATCCAATCAGATTGTGCCGTTACCTTGTAGTATAATATGCTGTCAGCTGTTTGTATGCAGCTCGGAATTCCCTCCTGCATGTGAATAAGACTTTGGAAAATATATTCTGCTTCTTCTAAGCTACATTTATTTTTTATTTTTTGCCTCCTGCGTGCTCAGGGTTTGACTTGACAGAATGGTGTTTTGTGTGAAAACCTTATTGCTGTTTATACATTCTCGGGCTGTCAGGAAGAATTTCAGGAGCTGAACAAACATCCAGAATATTTAACTTTCTGAAGGGGGTGGGAAGGGGGGGGGTAAATCAAACAATCCACAAAAAACAAGTTTGTCGACTTTTGGTTCTAGTTCAGAATAATGCCTGATTAAACAGCAGACGTGCTTTGATTGGCTGTTTTTCTTATGTATTATTCATTACCTTTAAGTGAGGTGTTATGGAAAGGATTTTACGCCAGTGGAAGTGTTGCTCATTTACTGTAGCGTAATCTCAAATCCCCTTGGTGCACTCGGTCGGTTCTACGGTCCCGGGATGATGTCACAGCGTGTGTGGTGAGAGGAACACGGGAATCAGAAGCCATATTTATGTGATGGAGGTTTGATAAAATAAATGTATCAGGCTGCAGAGTGTTGAAACGGAAACTTACTCACTTCTTGTGACATTTGTACGTTACAGCCTCATTAACATTACAGCACCTTCACATCCATTTTTTTAAACAACACCAGGTTTATACTGCTCTTTCTCTCTCTCTCTCTCTCTCTCCCTCCCTCCCCTTTTCAGGGTATATAGTGTACTACACTTTGGATAAGAACATGGCTATCGATGACTGGGTGATAGAGCCCATTACTGGAGACAGACTAACCCACCAGGTCATGGATCTTAATCTCGACACCGTCTATTATTTCCGCATCCAGGCCAAAAACGCCAAAGGGGTGGGGCCTCTCTCTGAGCCTGTCCAGTACAAGACATCCAAAGGTACACATATTATCTAATATTTAAAGACATGTTCCAGGAAGAGCATGTAAGACCAAACCCCTAAATTTCTTATGTAACACACACACACACACACACACACACACACACACACACACACACACACACACACACACACAAACACACCTCACTGCATGAGTCGGTTCTGCATCAGTACATCGGACCACAGCAGCATCCCGATACACTTTACAGCATTCTGAGATTAATGAGGAACTACTGCTGTGCTGTGTGTGTGTGAGTTCACTGGATCTGTCATCCATCTTCATCAGGATGGGTTAATGACTGTGAGACACACACACACACACACATACACACACACACAGGAAAGCTTAATTAATGTGATCTCTAGCATCTGGTGTCTGTGTGTGTGTGTGTAGGTGTGTGTGTAGGGGTCCTAAGGGATTTGTTCAGGTCTCCCTAGTTTGCTGTCTGAGTTTGTTAACCAGGTTTATCATTAAGCAGGAAGGTTAAAAGATTCACTTCTAATTGAACAGGAAGCGTTAATTAGGTTTACACTGTTACAGGAAGGGGCGGAGTCTCATGTGACAAGTAAAAAATGGTGGCAAGCAAAGAAGCCTAAAAAAATAAGGAAACTAAACGTTTATGTAAAATGAAAAGGAGCAGTAATAAGTGGCGGCACTGCAGCATGTCCACCTCACAGCAAGAAGGTCCTGGGTTCAGGTCCCGTGCTCGGCGAGGGCGTGTCTGTGTGGAGTTTGCATGTTATCCAAGTTTCATTTACGGCATTTGGCAGACACCCTTTTCGAGCGACTTTTTTCAATTTTATACAACTGACAAATTAAGGGTTAAGAGCCTTGATCAAGGGCCCTGTGGTGGTAGTTTGGTGGTACTGGGGTTAGAACCACCAACCTTCGGATCTGTAATCCAGAGCCTTAACCACTGAGCTTCCACTACAAGTGTCTATTATATGTAATGTTTCAGTACTGACTCGAGCTGGATGTAAACCTCTCTGTGTAAACCTCTCTGTATCTCTTGTTTCATTTCCTCGCTTTACGTCGCAATGAAATTTATCGATTGTCTTTTTTCTTTCATGTTACTGCAGTCGAACATCCGGACAAGATGGCCAACGACCAAGGTGAGAGGATTCACTCTGATTATTATTCCCAAAAGGCGGCACGGTGGCGTAGTGGTTAGCACGTCCGCCTCACACCAAGAAGGTCCTGAGTTTGAGTCCCGTTCTCAGAGAGAGCGTTTCTGTGTGGAGTTTGTTTATTCTTCCTTTGCCTGTAGCGGTTTCCTCTGGGTATGCCGGTTTTCTCCTACAGTCCTGACATGCATATTAGGCTAATTGTCTATTCCAAATTGCCCCGAGTGTGACTGTGAATGGTCGTGTAACTCCAGCGGTTTGGCGAATGAACGAATAATACTTTCCGAGCCGCGTGTACACTGTAAACGATTATTGATGAAGTGGACGCTGGGTGCTGGACACCGGACACTTTTAGACTGAATATAGACTTATAGAACGGTGGTTCTATAAATAATCAGACAGTTAAATAGAGCTCACTCACTAATATCCAGGGATCTCTGATTGATCCGTGATGAAATCACCTGCCGGCGGTCTCATGATTTTAGAATTTCCTCCGTTTTACATGATATCATTTAATAAGATCACCCTCTCTATACGGGACGAACGAGAGATATCGACACCCAGTGTCTCCTCTCTATATCCGCTTTATCAAGTTCTCCTTTTTTCTCTGACCCGGCGAGGACTCGTTTATCACACCTCCCGTTAATGAATCTTTTCCTGCAGGTCATTACCAATTAGACAAACCTGAAATAAGGCTATTTAAGAGTAACATTGGCTTAAGAGGACAAGGAGTAATGGAAGGAAGAGTGGGGTGGCCAGGGTGGGGAGGGGTGAGGAGAGGAGGGGCGGAGTTGGGAGTCGGATGGTGATTGTTACCGTGTCTCAGCTCGTCACATGCAGATGAGAGTGCATTTAGGGTTTTGTTTTAATTAAGAAAAGAGCTCATTACAGAAGATTCTGTACTAATCATTTATACCTGCATGGATAACTCCCAGAGAGAGAGAGAGAGAAAAAGAGAGAGAGAGAAGCACTCCCACACACAGAGAGAGAGAGAAAGAGAGGGAGAGAGAAGCACTCCCACACAGAGAGAGAGAGAGAGAGAGAGAGAGAGAGGGAGAGAGAAGCACTCCCACAGAGAGAGAGAGAGAGAGAGAGAGAAGCACTCCCACAGAGAGAGAGAGAGAGAGAAGCACTCCCACAGAGAGAGGGAGCACTCCCACAGAGAGAGAGAGAGAGAGAGAGAAGCACTCCCACAGAGAGAGAGAGAGAAGCACCCCCA